>UZAE01000882.1:0-17263 GCA_900617975.1 Rodentolepis nana | reverse complement strand
GGGGGGGGGGAACAGAAGAGTATTTTAAAGATATAAAAGAGACAGACACAAAGGTAGATGAAAGGTGAGGTGAGTACTGTAGAAATATTCGAATATGACATACAGTGGGGTGATGGTAGTTTGAAGTGAGAAATCAACTGCTGGTTAATAGACTTTTTTGCCCTATGAGTATACGTTTCCCAGGTCGCACCACGTGAAGGTAAATCTATCGCACACCCCACTTGAACAACTTATACCTCCCCCCCTTGAAAACATTACCATTAGTGGATTGATAAATAAGTTAAGAAAGGCAAAAAGCTGCAAAACTTTAGGGGAAGGTAAGTAATGGAATTAGGAAATAGAGAACTCCAATTTTGTAAGCTTTGATCGGTAAATGCAAACACCAAGTAGTGCAGTAGTGGTGTTCAAAATGCGCAGTCAAACTCCCTGAATTATGGCGAACATTTTATCCACAACATTCAAAGCAAGTTGAAACATTAACTTGGCTTTGTAGTCGGTCACATTATGCGCATTTGATTATGAATACTAACAACTTCATTTGCCTATTTTTACACAACAAGGATTTTTAAACTTCTAAAAGGCTTTTTCTTTGTGATATATTCAGCAGAGAAAACCCTTGTAATCTATGTTTTATTGCATGGAATTAATATGTTGGATATGATTAACTCTGCGCTTAGCAGTCTTTATAATATCGACGCTAATAAAAGAGGTAGCATATTTTCAAAGAAATCACAAAATTATTTCGCTTTGAATATTGCTCATTAATATAGCTAGATATTCTCTGTCTTGCATTGGGAAATACTATCTAGAGGAGTTTATGCAATTCTTGTTGAAAGACAGTATTAACAAGTCAATTAAAAAAATTGACTGTTGACTTACTTGTCTTCTCCGTTCGGTTTACTCACCCCTCCTGCTTTAATCAGGAAGATCCAGGTATCATTATTCGTTTTTGCTTCATTAAAGTTTTCTGCTAATACTTGTAAAGTGAAAAGCCAAGGTATACGAAGTCAGCCTTTGCCCATTTTCTAATTTTGTTTGCGGCAGAGGAGGTAGTCGGAAGACTTGGGATTGTAGCGGATTGCTACGCTAGTAAAACCCGACCTGGTTAAAGACTTGTAGCGGATTGCTACCTTAGTAAAGCCAGACCGGTTGAGAATTGTAACGGATTGCTACCTTAGTAAAGCCTGACCGGATTGCATTGTAGCGGATTGCTACGCTAGTAAAGCCTGACCGAAGAAATCTCTATGGCAGATTCTCCAACATCTAGCTAGACTCAAGTCTCTATGGCAGATTCTCCAACATCTAGCTAGACTCCCGAGAAATCTCTGGCAGATTCTCCTACATCTAGCTAGACTCCCGAACTAGCTAAGCTATAGCCCAGCTATAAAGAAAACAGACGTATAATTCAGCTAAGCTATAGCCCAGCTATAAAGGAAACAGACGTGTTGCGCTAAGCTATAGCCCAGCTATAAAGGAAACAGACGTGTAGCACGGAGCACGTTTATTCAGGGCGTATATTGCGGATCAAGTGTTCACGCAGGGAGCTTAATCATGATCAGGATTGCTGATTAGGTTAAATAAACAGAGGTTAATGATTTTACGGTCGCACCTCCCAATCCTGGCGTGCAGGCATGCGATAAAGTGTCCCACAGGATGGCTATTTTCTATTTTTGGAGTCACTATTTGGATTTGAAATCGATATTTGTTTAATAGTGCTAGCAATATGAAATAAACTTCATTCTAGTTCATTAATGATTAATTTAGGTGAATCTAATTTACATAACTTTCGAGTGCTATTGATTTAAATACCGAGTGTAATTTCTACTTATACTTAAGTCAAACTAATTGAACACCGTACTATTGAGTTTAGAATTATGCAAGTAATTGGTAAAATATTTAAACTATGTGGACGACTTACGTCCAAACACTCCACCAATTGAAATCATTTTCAACTTCTTCAAGAACTTAGGCAGGTGATTGATGAACGATCTATGGAAATACCCAATAATTTATTTATATAGACGTATTCCTTTGCAGATCTGGGTGTAGGGGTTTTCCGATAAGAGTAAAATCGTATGAGAATTTTAATGAAATCGGCCTTCTAGGGAATGGGGATGGCCAAGCAGACGATTTCACATAGATAAAACTTGCTGTTATACGCTCCCATACTTTTAGGAAACTAACTCAAGAGAGGAAAACTTCAATTTATTCACCATGGAAGTTGGAACTGATTACTATCTCAATTCCAATTGTAATAAAGAAATTTCTGCTTTCATTACGCAGAGTAACAAGGTACCGATGAAACTTTTAATGCCATTTAAATTAACTCACAATTAGCCGGTACATTTCCACTGCTTATACCTTAAGTATAATCATTTGTTTAATCCTCAGTACTTAAGTGGCCCAAGTAGTGAGCAAGTGTAATAGAATTAACTTTTCAAGGAGGGATTGAGAGCTGTTATCTTAATGAAATTAATGCCCTGATATACGTCCAACAAGTTCCGAATCATCGAATACTCAGAATATATGGAAAAGCATCGATTAAAATAAAGATTATAAGGTCAATTTTACACTTTAATAGACAAAAGACTTATTAATGAAAAAATGAATTATGGATTACAAATACAACATATAAAGGGGTTTTAATTTTGGTTTAATAATTAGATTTCTTCCAATTGTTACTTTTCTTCTCATCCTTGTTTGGGAGCTTAAATTATTACGAAGTTTACAAATGCACCATAAAAATGTGTCTGGTTGATACGTTTGACTCTATACGCGCCGTTGAATTAACGTCCCTCAAATTCGTTTCAAAGGTAAAAAAAGCACTATTTAAGCTCAGTAGACAAATGAATGTGACCACACGGGCGTGCGATCTTCGGCATTGGCGAAAATGCTAACTAATCCGATCACCTATTCTTCGCTGGAGCATGTTTCGTGATACTATTTCATATACCTATCGCACTGGATTCAGTCTAGGTCTGAGCCGTCAGAGTTGGGACTCCTTGACTAGGCACAAGATTAAGCTTAGAGACAAAATTGATCTGAATTCCAATTTTAGGCATTGCCAATCATTCCCATTGAATTCGCGAAAAGCGTGAAACAATCAAAACCTAGAAGTCTCTATCCAAACCAAACTTTTGGGTGCATAATTAACGAGCGTCTGTGTTGTTCTATGGCCATAAATAACAGATTTCCAGTCTACTGTCACTATCAATTGTGACATGACGCCTCAATACAACATTCGTTTCGAAAACACTTTCGATTAAATTGTTTACTGAAGCCAAATAAGTTGTGTGCTTGTTTCTTATCCCACTCAAACATTTTAATGCGCATTACTTTAATGTTCTCAGTAGCACTAAATGTATTTCCATAGCCATCCAGTTTGTCAGCATTCAGCTTACGAGTCACCAACCCAAACCAATATCAAATCGGTGATCTTATTTAACGTAGACGAAACTACCTCATGGCATTGCAATTCAAATAAAATTTGAGCTTTACTTCTGGCATGAAATTGAAAAATCTTTGTTTTATATCAAGCTTAGTTGCCATCAATGCATTTGTGAATATTGTCAAATATTCAGAGGCCGCGATATTATGATTTGTATGTGATTTTTTAATACCAATGGTTTGTCTCTCTCATTGTTAATTTGAATTCTCCGAATGATAGTCATTCTCTTTATTGGTAAATCTGCTTCAGGAAACGTTATCCAAGGTGGTAATGTGGATGAAGGTACAAGGACTACAACAGCCAATTAGCCCGTGTGCGATTGTGACCATATGGCCTGAAGTTGCCGATGGGCACACTGAGCACCATATCGATTTCTCCATCGATCCTGAATTATATCATTCTGTGGGTTTCCAACTTGCATTCTCTCACATTGTTAAGGCGATTCATAAAAGTTTTCACTTCCATCGATAAATTATTTTCTACTTTCTTTATTTCAGTAAATTATTTACTTTTATAATATTCTTTTTTGCTAATCTTTCTTATATGGAAAAATTAACGGGTTACTATCTCCCGAGTTTTATTTTCAGTTGTTGGTCCTCATTGCAATGCTAGTTGCAATCAACATAGATTGAAAAAGTTGGAATTATGGATTTCCTCCGCTAGTTTTGTGTTATTTTGAATTCAAAAAGTTTTAACGCTAATGACGATTGCTAAAGTTGTGTGATTAGTTTTTGAAGAGCCAAGATTTCGGCCTGATAACCATTCCTGGCCCCAAAAAGCAAGTCTTTCCCAAAATGTCAGAGAATACTTGGATTTCTGCTTTTGGCTATAAGTTTAAACCTCGCCAAGCTTCAGCCTTAACAATTCCTAATTCTGTCTATTTTTACCCTATAAAGCACCTACTTTACACTAGCTCCTATAAACAGGAATTCTTGATGAACGTTATGATCAAAACGATAATTACGTATTATAATCATTATTAATATCATTAGCTTGGATATTTTATATACATGCAAATTTATGAATTTGAGGAGAAGATGTTGTAGAAGATAAACAATTTATAATAGCTATTAAACCAGTACCAATGCATAGTTGATACCGTGATAACACGAGGATTTCACATAAACAAGAATTGAAAGATTTGTTTTTTTCAGTCGCATAAAACAAGACCCTTTAAAATCAGTCGATACCAAGGTCACAAAGTTGGTGAAAATGAAAAATTAGTATACAGTTCAATCGTGTTGTCACTGTTAAAGAGTGGAAATTGCAGTTGTGATAAGGGCTATTAAAATCAGAAATGAATTAAATTTTAGAGAGGTAGAAGAGAGTAAAGAAATGGTGAAGTACTCGTTTGGTGTCTCCCCGTGGAATTCAATCTGATAGGGCACTGCAATTACCTTTCCATGCACTTTTAGGGTGCTCCGACCTGATAAAGAAATGAACAAGTTAGTAATAAGTCAGTAACCTAATAAAAAAATAAAATCCAACAGTGAGAAGCTCCGTGTTATGATATTTACTTTGCTTATTAAAAAATTCACCCACGAATTTTCAAATACAATGGTTCAAATTAAAACCAAACATTCTTGAGTTTTATAGTATATGCTATACAGGTAAGCCTTGTCTAAGTCTAAACAATCCTTTTTTGGCCGAATACCTTCGATATCACCCAAGCTTCCCAACAATAACGTTCGTATTCTGTCTTTTAAATACCAATCTCCTTATCAATATGCGGCCATATTGAAAGTGGCGTCACGAGATTTTCTAGACCCATAGTGATTCAACCTCAAAAACATAAGTAATATGTAGATTACTTTATCCATTTATAAGTAGTCTTTGTGACGTCAATATTGTCCCAAAATAGGTGAGGTTAAAATCTGTCTCTCTGATTCATTTGTGATATCTATTAAGCACCTAGATCATCGTGATAGAAACTGGACCAATTGAAATTAGATAAGGAGCTTTCAGTAAAGTTCTTTATAACATGAAGTGTTTTTTCTTAGTTAGGTTCGACTATGTACTGCAGTAGCCTGGCCATTATGCGTGGTCTCAATATTAACAAAATTTTCCGATTTCATTTGATTAAGTTGAGTTAAAATGGAGGCGATTTACAATTTAGTATGGCAACAATAACCCAATTCATATCCTCTAGTATTTACAACTTGATTAATCGGTTTTATAGTTATAAAAGAACAACTAAACCTATACCAAATTGTCACTACACTAAATGCTGAGTCTAAAATCTACTATGATATAGAGTAATAAATTATTAATGAACCATATGCTAATCAACAATATATACATTATTACATAAACTGATATTGGTTCTGGACAATGCGAATAGATATCCACTCATGAAGGAATACACTTTTGAAGAAATTGTCATTTAGGAAGCATTTAAAGTCGTGGACTGCAAAGATTCAATGATAAAAAGATTAGTGAAATCCAACACGAATAGGTCTTAAATAAACCTCTGCAGTCTCTATGACAAAAACTTCCGGTATAGAATGGCTTCAGAAGTTAACTGAGTTACCTCGACAATGATGAGGAAGCAGAACGCACGACAGTGGGTGTGCTCATTGAGGTTGTGATAATTATGAAAATGTTGTATGATGTCACTGGCACAGAACTGAGTCATCGAATTTCGTTTCGGACAAGCTGACCTGCAATAAATACCGACTGTTGATTGGCTAACAGGTTTTTGCACTCGTGACATCATTTTCTCGCTAACTCAATTAGCAATACGGCCGCACGTTCCAGAATGTTCGAGCGTTCAACAATGTTAGGATTGAACACTCCCCAATGAGCAAACTTAATTCAAAAATTCCACTCAATATCTTTATCAGATTTCAAATTGTAATACCTGGTTCTATCCCTTCAACGACACCTGTCCGTAACGAAAACTCGCAAATTGTTGCAAATTAATAAATTTCACTTACTTCCTGTAAATTTCACCAGAACACCTTCGTTATCATTGTCAGATGTGAATACATTGTCAACCTTGTCTGGGCCAAAGTAAGCAGTAAACTCAGGTATCTAAAATTACAAAACATGGGACCCAAAACGTGGATAAAACTACAATACACACAGAGAGAAACGTCTTACCTCAGTTGCAAAGAAAGGCAATATAACCTGAATTGGCTGAGCTATGCTATAGTTTCCTGTTATGGGAAGCATATGAGGACTTGTGTATTGAACTCGCCATTGTCTCTGCGGATATTCTACAAAAAATACGGTGATATTTTCTTAAGAGCTGTATGTGTTTCCAGCCTCTTTTGATCAATTAAAACTAGTGTGTGACCACAGCAGTGATGATTCATGTAAATGAGACTGAGAATTGCTTGATTTAGTTACCTATCCTTCTCTTATATTATTATGTATAACTCCTAAAGTAATTAATAGCACTTCCACTTGACCACAGGCCTACATATCCAACACGCGGATTGGTTTGCGGGCTATTAATCCTACCTTTGTGTCAAATTGCACAGAGACTTAAAAATCGGTGCCCATTTATAGCTCTAAATTTACGTTTATAAATGGTAAAATTTAAGGTTGTAAAGGGCATTTCCAACACAACTTGAAATTAAATTCCTTAGATTTAGATCTGCGTTACTGAAATGATGACACGTGAAATGATTGAAATGATGTTAAAGGTTTTGATTTCTATATTGCTTAAGTGGGGTGTGCGATAGACTTACCTCCACCTGGTGCACCCTGGGCAACGCATACCCATACGGCAAAAAAGTCTATTATCTGGCAGTTGACTTCTGACTTCAAACTACAATAACTTCACTGGATGCCATATTCTACCACTTCCACAGTAATCATCCTTTCTTTTCTCTGGCTTTGTGTCTGTCTCTTTTACAACTGTAAACCACTCTTCTGTTCCCCATCCCTCGACTTCTTATTACTTTGATGTTCCTTCCGTCTGCGGAGCCCGAAGTCAGCTAAAGGGCTAATGATAACCATCAAAACGCCTGCCATTTGAAATAAATAAATAAATAAACCTTCGTCTTTGAAGCACTCTTCAGTTTCCCTCCTCTCGACTTTTTCACTTTGATGTTCCTTCCCCTCTGTGAAGCTTGAAGGTCTTTTTGTCACCTTGATGTTTCTCCTCCTCTCTATGAAGACCGAAGTCAGAAAGGGCTAATGATAACCATCAAAACGCCTGCCATTTGATGTAAATAAATAAATATATTGCTTAAATAGAAAATCTAAAAGCGATCTCTGTCTTGTTAAAGTATCGAAATGGGAAATATGATTATCATCTGAGAATAAGCATATAATTATTTAATAGTTTAAAATATATTATTGGTCTAATTTGTGTTAGCATATAACATAAATTACTGATGAAAAAACAATAATACCAAATTTTATAAACCTATTAGGCAATTAATAAACCCAGTTTTAAGGTTGGAATTTCAAAGTGAATAATTTGCGCTCTCAACTGCATTAAAACAATTAAAACATGCTTAAGTTACCATCGCTAGCTCGGTGAACGAGCAGAGTTGCCTGCATACTGCCCTTCGAAAAGACTATATGCGTCACGTCTTTTCCTTTGAAGGTACCGGAGATTCGAAGAAATGTTGTTCCTATAAAGTGACAAACATGAATCTTTCTATGAAACATTTATCAATACTGATAAAATTAGCTTATTTTGGTTGGAGTCAAAGTTGCAAAATTGAAATTCTAGTAAAAATTCATTTTTTTGATCCGATTTTTATGATATAATCATAATCCATGTGAGTCTTGGGTATAGAATTTCGTGGATTACACACGATAGATCTTAGCAATCTGGTGGATATTCGAACATTCTGGAGCTTGTAAATTTGCGGGCATGAGACCTCTCAGCTAATCATTGATTGAGAGGTTCATTCAAGCTATTTTTACTATATTCAATCTCTAATCATGTTTGACATGAGCATAAGTTTAATTATAGCTGAATTTGCTACAGGCCTATTTCATCCAGGTCTTCGAGAAAGCTAATCTAGTCCAAAGAGCCTTTCCATACTTGGATATTTTGCTATAGAGTCTAGTGGGGAAAAGTCAAGGCCTATTCCTATTCAGATTAAGCGAAACTAATTTTATTTAAAGAGGTAATTTCATAATATGCCCTTCTGATTTTTTCCAGGCAAAGTGAATAGTATTTCCTTCTTCTGATGTAGATATTAACTTTCTTGTGATAGCAACTGGGGGTGTGCGATAGACATACCACCACGTGGTGAACCCTCTGTAACGTAAACTCAAACGATAGTTGACTTCTGACTTCAACCTTCCATTACCCCACTGTATGTCATTTTTCAGCACTTCCACAGTACTCACCTTTACTTTTTCTCTACCTTCACGTCTGCCAGACTCATACGTCTGTAAATCATTCTTCTGTTTCCCTTCTCAACTTTTCTCCTTCTGATGTTCCTCCTCCCTCCTGTGAAGCCCGAAGTCGGCTAAAGGGCTAATGATAACTATCACAAAGCCTGCCATTTGAAATAAAAAAAATGATAGCGAATGGAGTACACTTTTTTAAAATTCTTCTTTTACTGAGTTAATTAAATGATAATCAATATTCCTAAGCAACTTTTTATATGAGTTGCTTATTTCGCATAGTAATTATGCCTACCATAGGGAAGATGAGATCATATAACCATTCGTCAACAAGTTATTAAAAAGGAAGTATGATAGAAGGAAATTAAAGAGATGCAATGCGCAAGCTTTAAGTGACAACCGCATTTACTTTCATGAGCAAGTTATAATCTGTTACATTTTAAAATATCGAATGCAGTGCTTGCCTGTTTGATTGTGGCAGACATTGTATGACGGATGACACAAGGCATCATGTGGCGGATTTGAAGACTGAAATTTATATCCATACAAAATGAATGTAAATATTAAAGTAACTTTTTTTATAAATAAAAAGTTTAAGTCTCACTTGAATGCCGAATTTTAGCGCTCGTTCAATCTGCACGTAATCGTTTAAATCCACCTTCACCTTACAGCCTTTATCATCACAAAGCAGATCATCGTCGGTTCTTAAATTTAAACAGAACATCTATTTAAATTGGTTTAGAAATCAATTGTTCCCTGCATTTCAGCAACAATTATAAGTAATCCTCTTCATTCTCCATAAGTATTGCGATCTACACATTCCATATTCCAGTTTGTAAGATAGAAAAGAGAGTGATAAAACAGTAGTCGTTTGGATAAAAATTGTAACGATGACCTTGAAATATTCAAATGGAACCATCGATAGGGAATGTTTAATATTTCTATAGAAAATGACCATATTCTAAGCTGTACATTTCAGCATTTGTTACTGAGGTTTCTAAATAATTAGCGTTTACTAAATTTAGATATCATGGACTATGTAATTTAATTAAGTGATTTGCCATGGTACCTACAAACATTTATTTCCTTTTTTAAGTGCATCCGAAGCCTAAATATTATTTTCAAGTAGCTCTTCCTCTTCAGACATCTGTTTTCAACCCTCGATTTGCAATTACCCAGTTTCAACACGGGTTTAACTGAGAAATGTCCAAAGGAATCAAATGAATTATAAAGATTAGGTCCTGAGAACTGGTAAAATCGGAGAATTATCCAGGGCATTAAAGTGATTTTCCATTTAAAATTGTGATTAAATGGGGTATTTAAAAAAATACAAATAATATTTTGGATTTTTTTGCGATTTCAATCATCCTTGATTTATGCTTAATTAACCAATTTAAAGTAATTATGTGAATGAAAATGAACTCAAAATGGCGCATCTTGACAAGAACTCATCCAGAATGAAATATATAAAAATAGGAAAAATTTTGCTACCAAAAGGTAGTTATTCACCTTTGTACCACAAGCGTTTAAATAATGTTGTGCACTTAACATTCTAACTTCCTTATATGCTTTCATTCACCACTTCCAATCAACCCCATTTTGAGGACGTTGATATTTCGAGTGTCCAGGTGCTATTTCGTAAACAAATCTTCTGAAAATATTTACATTTCAAAATGCAAATAGGATACTATGAGGTCCTTTTCCAAGAAAAGTCAGATATTGTGATTCCAACACGGAAGGTGTAAGTCCATTTAACTGATTGTGGTAATTAATCACGGTAAGGAAGAAGTTGACTTCTTTTTCACCATCCAGATTCGCTAGATTATTCTTTCATTCAATCCATCTGCACTTACCTTGAACATCAGATAAATGTTACTTCGTTAAAAGGCTTATAGCAAGCCAGTGATAGACCTACCCAACAATTCGGCTGAAAAGTTGCTTACAAGGTAACATTTTCATCTAATAATATCGTGACGGATTTTACATCAAACTAGTCAGTGAACATCAATTCACTGTTTAATTTGATAGATAAACATCTTAGATGCACAACAGTTTTCGGATGCGGTTGATTGGTGTGAAAGGTATTCATCTTATTGTAAATTTTGGCTTAAAAAAGCTCCATTTTAAATAGGATATTAAAAAAAGAACATTAAACCCTGCACATTTTTTCTCTCTGAAAAGTCGTTGTATCTTTAACAAACATATCATTCAGAAAAAAACTATTATCAGGGGTATGGTGACAAAGTGTTCATTTTGTCATCACTGAGAGGTAGAATAGTTTACACATCTTTCAAACCAACATGAACTTTTATCGACAGTCCAGCCTTTATCAAATTAAACTAAAGATATTTCTTCTTAAAAAGGTTATTTACTGTCTAATTAATTATAAAAGACGTTTATTTCAAATAACCTATTTATATATCCAACCGCCTTAACCATTTTACGTTGTCCCCTATTGAAAAGTTCACTTTACATAAGAAAATAAGAATGTAGGCTTTTCCAAGGCTAAATAATAGTTTTAAGTTACTTTGCATTTAAAGTATAAATATTAATTGCATTTTAACTCTAATTATTCACAAATAACAAAAATTTTGTTTTGATAAAATTTAATATGGAAAAATATTGATGGTTAGATAATTATCCTGAAATCAGAAAATAAGTAATAGATTGGGGAAAAAAGACACTCCACATTAAGATTATGGCATTTACTAAATGGTGCTTATAGAATTTGAAAAAAGTAGCTCAAGTTGGTTCTTTTCGAACCTTTCATTAAAATGTTAAGTTTGAAAAAGCTGAGGAAAAAATATTTAAAAGAAATGAATTTAAGACCTGAATTGATATTTGACGATAAAAATGCGTATATGTAAATCGAATATATAAGAAAGAGAAGGCTTGTATGGAAATAACTCGTTGTTGAAAATCACTGAACCCCTGACTATCTGGATTCTCTTTCAATAGGTTTCATTGTCGTTCTTTAAGTAATGTTGTTTAGCGTTAAAATGCTGTCTGAGGTGTCACTAACCGAGATTTGAACACGGTGAAGACATGCCCAATTAGTTTTGTCAAAATTATAGCCATTTAGTAAATTTCCAATCATTTTTTCTAATTTAAATGCGGAATTTGAAAGTTTGTGGTTATAAACGCAGTTAAAACTCACATAAGTTTGGCGGATATCCGACTGAATATTGCCATGGTTATGCCTTAAATTTCAGAAAATTAGTGTCCTTTAATTTGTTCAATTAAAAGTTTATTAACATAATTGTGGAAAGCACGTACTTAAATAAAGCAGAGAGGTAGACATGTCTACTGCTTTGAGAAAAATAAATCCGCACTACAGGGCTGCAGTCACGCAAATAGGAGTGGAGTGAAGCGGAAACTTTTCCCCTATCTTCATCGCACCGCAATGTTTACACCTTTTGGTGCAAACGTGCTAGTCACCAGGACACTGACAGTGATGCCTGATGACGCATTGCATAAGGCCGAATAGCTGCCTGTGCTAGCTTTATGATTGGCGCGCCAGCTGTGTGCAGCGGTCAGAGAAAAAGGAATGAAATTGCGCTCTTTTTGATTT
Source organism: Rodentolepis nana (assembly GCA_900617975.1). Taxonomy (NCBI): domain Eukaryota; kingdom Metazoa; phylum Platyhelminthes; class Cestoda; order Cyclophyllidea; family Hymenolepididae; genus Rodentolepis; species Rodentolepis nana. The sequence continues at coordinate 4,925 of UZAE01000882.1, read as the reverse complement.
GCCAAATCCTTAAACTCCTCCTCCTCCTCCACCACGATTGATGCCGGTGTTCGGATTTGCTAAATATCAAAATATATTTCCCTTCTGATTGAAATGCATACACTGGCATTCAAATTTGAAATTAACTTTAAAAACTATTTGGCTTTATGGTATTCTCGATGAATAAAGTATTTATGTAAGCTATGTCTTTCATAAAAGTTCAAAACTATTAATAACTTTTTTAAACTCTTATCCATCTGGGGTGTGGGATAGACTTACCACCTGGGCAACGTATAACCATACGGTAAAAACGTTCATTAACCGGCAGTTGACTTCTGACTTCAAACTATCATCACCCCACTGTATGTCATTTTCGACCCTTTCCACAGTACTCATCTTGCCCTTTCTGAGCCTTGGTATTTGTTGGTTTCTTTTACATCTGTGAATCACTCTTCTGTTCTCCCTCCCGAATTCTTCTCATTTTGATGTTCCTCCTCCCCTCTGTGAAGCCCGAACTCAATTGAAGGGCTAATGATAACTATCGAAACGCCTGCAATTTGTTATGAATAAATAAGTAAGCTCTCCATATATATATATATATATATCCACAGATTATCATTTTCACAGTCTTAGAAAAATTTGCAACAAATTATTTGATGACTGAAACGAAAATTTAGAAGAACTCTAATTTTTACTTTGAATTTGAAAGGATATGGCTCTTCAAATATTGTCAATGCAATTAGATTGAATTTTTTGATTTTTAGAATAATTTAATGAAGTGTCATTAAAATATCGTCACTAGTCACATTCATATTTTACATATTTTAACCATTTCTTCACCCCATGACCTTATCGTGGCCTCTTGTAAGCTAAGGCACCCTCTCCAACGTAGCATTACTAGGGCGGCGTCATTACGAATTCTGCTTCTGCGTTCATCCACTTTTGATCAATGTCTAATCTTTGGCATTTTGACCTTCAGCAAAATTGATGCTGTATTACATGCGTAAACTTATTAAAGAAGCTAATATAAAATCCAACTATTGCTGTCTTTTGACTAGACAGGCCTATTTAATTTAGTTCATGCACTGAAAATCTCTGAAACTCTTGGATGTGATCGACAGATATACCTGCACTTAGTGCATTCTAGGTAGCGTATATTCATACGACAAAAAAATCTGTAAACCGGGAGTTGACTTCAAACTATCATGACCTATTCTCTGTCACATTCGATCACCTTCACAGTACTCACCTTACCTATGTATCTGTCTCTTTAACATCTGTGAATCACTCTTCTGTCCCCCCCCCCTCTCGACATTTTGTAGCTTTGACGTTCCTCCCCTCTGTGAAGCCAGAAGTCAATTAAAGACCTAGTGTTAACTATCATAAAGCCTGACATTTGGTATAATTCGATAAAAATCTCTTGGTTAACTGCTATAAAAAATATATTCATTCCGATTTGTAGTCTGACAAAATAATTGAAGGTAACGGCGTAAGTGCCAAAGCTCAACCATTTCGCATGATTTTGTGATGCGCATTTTGCCTCCAGGTCATTTAAAATGCCAGCAGAGTTCTATGATAACATAGCAACTGAATCACAATTATTGTGATTAAACAGCCAAACTAGTAGCTGTAGATTCTTATTAGAGTTAGTGATATATGACATATCATTACCAACAGTGCTATCGAATGCTATCACGAAATGTGTTCAATAAAACATTTTCAGTTATCTTCCGAATTGAAATTCGCTGTAATTTTTGATCGAATCCTACATTTCTCGTAGAAATTATTAATGAGATTATCCGTGTTGTTGCATGGTAGCAATTAATACACAAGTGAATACAATTTACAATACATTACATTGTGTGGAAATAAAAACTCAATACTGCCGATTAAAAGTACAATTGAAAACATTTAATCAGTCGAAAGGGTAGGAAACCGTTTTTTAACATTTTCTTTTCAGTAAATTTTCTCTGAAGAATGTTGAACCGAGTGTACTTTCGAATTTAGAATTTATTATTGCTTAGTGATGTCATAATCCTGAAATTTGTTTAATGTTAATTAACTTTGATAATGATTTGCTTAAATGAATAGAAATGCTAGTATTTATTTTAATGCTTAATTATCTTCATGATTATGTATTACTCATGACAAAATTGGGAGAAATAAACAAATTTTGCTGATGCTTTAAACTCATTTTTTCCTAATTTTTTGAAAATGGAAAAAAAGAACAAAAGTATTTTTTGTTTTATGCATCTGAATGCTGGTCACATCCGCAAATGGGGGAATTTCATATGGAAAATCCTATTCCAACTTAACATATTGATTAGTGTTGTAGTAAATTTCTACGCCAGAACGTTATAACATAGTTTTGCCTTTTTGTGTCTAGTCTTTTTAAAGCAACAACGAATCATTTCCAATTAGGGCCTTCTGACATTTACCTAGCGCCACTTTTTAACATAAAATATGTGGAATATATACAGTTCCATTTTATTTCTGACCCAGGCGAATGCTCCTTCTCCCTTTTTCATTAAAATGCACTAAATAAATAAGTAAATTTGAATAGTTGGAACATAATAGGTGAAATTATTATCCATTTTAATAGATAGCGTACTTAAATATGCAAAATTCTAAATGCCTTTTTGTTCCAGCAAAAATATTTTTTGATTCTTATGATTGGCTGGAAATTGAGAACTTGGCAAAGCAGTTCAATCACGGCATCTCATATTAAGCAGTACAACGTTTTCTCCCGTTTTTTTCATAAATACCACCTTTACTAGAAAATTATATTATTACTTTTAGATTTTGTTTATAAATGGTCTACAAAAGTTGGAAAAATATCTTCTATTTTCCTAAATAATATGGTGAAAATATCTCTTTATTTTGAAAGGTAATGTGAAAAGGATAGCATAGTTTAAACTTCTTTTTATATGCTACAAATTTCGCCAAAATCAGTGAATACTTCTCCGTAACATTCTCGACTGTGAATATTGCAGTGGATATGCTAATCTAATAGGCCTTGAATTATACTCAGTAATCTCAATGGCAGTTTCTCGTATGTTTTGAAAGACTGCCAGAACTAGTTAAACTACCACAACGCTATAGAGCAAACGGTCGTAAACCGTTAAACATATTTATTTGGGAGGGGATGTGCGATAGACTTACCTCCACGTGGTGCATCCTGGGCAACGTATACTCATACGACCAAAAAGTCCATTAACCGGCAGTTGACTTCTCACTTCAAACTACCATCACCCCACTGTATGCCATATTCGAATACTTCCACAGTACTCACCTCACCTTTTCCTACATTTGTGTCTGTCTCTTTTACATATTTGAAACACTCTTCTATTCCCCCTCCCCTCGCTTTCTCGATTTTTCACTTTGATGTCCCTTCCCATCTATGAAGCCTGAAGTCAACTAAAGGGCTAAGGATAACTATCAAAACGCCTGCCATTTGATATAACTAAATAAATTTTCTTATTCTAGAGGCTATTTCACAGTCTCAGCGGAGTTGAGTTCCTCGTGGACTTAATTGCCATTTGCCATAAAGTTAAACCGAATTTGCGAATTTCAGGCAAATTGTCAATGCTGATTGAAGGGTCATTAAAATCTTCGCCTAATATTTTTATTAGTAAGGTTCTATGCATACTTATTAGTACAAATGGAGACGCATTTCCCCCTAATAATAGCATACAAAATATACCTCAATTATAGCTACAGTTTGCTTTTATTACTCCATTGTCGGCAATAAAAGACGGTTTTGTAAGTTCACATGCCATTAGTTTTTGAGCGCATATTGGGCAAAAAATGTAAAAAAGAGCAGGCGCAAAACTTATTGGAGAAATAGTTGCAGAAATGCATGATTTTGCCATCCTGGTCTGGCTATGTTTATTCGTAGTTATGAACCAAAATTTACTACTTACCTCATTCCTTCCTTCGCCGTGGTTATATTAATAAGCATTTTGTTTACGATCACACTACTTTTAATTTTAATTGATAATTATTTATTGGGATGTGCAATAGGCTTACCTCCACGTGGTGCACCTTGGACAACGTATACTCATACGGTAATAAAGTCCATTAACCGGCAGTTGACTTCTGACTTCAAACTACCATGACTCCACTGTATGTCATATTCGACTACTTCCACGGTACTCACCTCATCTCTTTTTTCTGGCTTCCCCCCCCCCCCCCCGCCCCTCCCTCTCGACTTTTTTCACTTTGATGTAATGATAACTATCACAACGCCAGCAATTTGATATAAATAAATAATTATTTTCTGAAGGGTTAAATTTTGGGCCAATATAATGGAATCAGTCGAATTAGAATATCTAGGAAATTACTAACTACAATTGTACTTTCAATCTTAATTACCACCACAGTCTGGGGAAAATGATGTTTACATATAATTTTTTCACATCTGGAAAAAGTTGTTAAATCTAAAGGAAATAATTTATTTAATAAAAGCTATTGAGGTAGTTAAGGAATAATTATTATTGCATTAATTAAGTATAGAAAAATGGAATTTTTTTAGACAAATTTAATTTTTTTCAACTAAACAAATAGAAACAAAGACACACAGTTCACGACATTTATTTATATCAAATGGTAGACTTTTTGATGGTTATCATTGGGCATCACAGAGGGGAAGGAACATCAAAGTGAAAAAAAGTCGAGAGGGGAGGGGAACAGAAGAATGTTTCAAAGATGAAGGTAGAAAAGGAAGAAAAAGGTGAGGTGAGTACTGTGGAAGAAGTCGAATTTGACATACAGTGGGGTGATGGTAGTTTGAATTCAGAAGTCAATTGCCAGTTAATAGACTTTTTTGCCGTACGAGTATACGTTGCCCAGGTTGCACCACGTGGTGGTAAGTCTATCGCGCACCCCAAGTTTTCAACATAAAGTAGAATGGATTGAGACTTCGCTCTGAAGATCATGCTAATATG
>UZAE01000881.1:0-17266 GCA_900617975.1 Rodentolepis nana | reverse complement strand
AGTAGAATGTATTTAGCGTCTCCTTTGTTCTAAATAAGTAAACTAAATATTTATTCATATCAAATGGCAGGCGTTTTGATAGCTATCATTAGCCCTTTAGTTGACTTCAGGCTTCACAGAGGAGAAGGAACATCAAAGTGAAAAAAAGTCGAGGGGGGGGGCTAACAAGTGTGTTTCAAGGATGTAAAAGAGACAGACATAAAGATAGAAAAAAGGTGAGGTGAGTACAGTGAAAGTAGTCCAATATGACATACAGTGGGGCGATGGTAGTTTGAAGTCAGAAGTCAACTGCCGGTTAATAGACTTTTTTTGTCTTATGAGTATGCTTTGTCCAGGGTGCACCACGTGGGGGTAAGTCTATCGCACACCCCAGTAAACTAAATATGGTGTTTGGGATCTCAATGCCGGAACACACGATATTCTACCTTTGGGACTTGAGTATAATTGATCTCCTCTTGATGTCTGCAGTAAGAGCACAGGTATTCTCTCTGGAATTTTCTAGGTATTTTGTTCGTATTTCCTAGTACGTTTTTTTAGAACATCTCTGTTTAAAGTGCGCCTATGACCCGTGATCAGTTTATACACCTGTCAGGTCAGAGGTCACAAGGTCGATGGTCATCAACGCGGATCCAGTTATATGGGTGGTCATCTACGGTGATTAAATCTAATCAATCGGTGAGTAGGAAAAAGTGAATTATCATTGGAGCCACCTCAATTTGTCTTCCTCCTTCCCTAATCACAGTTACTTGACACTCTGCTTACAGGGTGTAAGGGGCTTCTTTCAATGGGCTTAAGCATTCGATTTGACGTACAGTATAATGTATTGAGTAATTTACTTACATTACATTAATTATTGATTTAATTTTCCTACAAAAATTAATTCTCTCGTAAAAACGCAAACAGCACTAACCTAAACTTATTATGTCGAGATTGCTTTCATCAAGTTAAGGTAAAGCGAAATGACGAATTGCATAAGGCCTTTTCCACGATCGATTAATTGGATGCTTGGTTACTAGTTCCCTATTGATTAAACAAATTGCTTAGGGGTGGTGCAGTGTGTGTGGAACTCGGATCGGTTGAGAAAATGAAGTGGAGATGAATTTATTTCATTTTAAAATCGGAATATGAATATGTGCAATGTGGAAAAACAATCTTTAAGTGATTGCTATTCAGTTTTATGCAAACATTTATATGACGCTTACTAATCTGGTTGGCATCAAGTTTCTCCGTCTGTTCACATACTTGGAAGCGTTCATATTAAATGCCAGTGTTCGGTTCGATTTTCGACTGACGGAATCACTACTGACGGTTTCACTACTTTTATCATATCATTTCTCCTATTCTCTCGCTATATTCGCAAACAGAGGCCCAGTAGTAATTCCACAATACACATTCTTCATAGGTTAGGTCTTTATGCAATCAAAACAATAATAATAAACTGGTCGAACAAAATGAAAGCTAGTCTATCTGAGTGCGATTTCATCCACCAACTGGTTAAAGCTAACGAGAGCATGATTTACATAGCCAAAGCTCGATCCATTTGTCGCCAATAGTGCCCTGAAAGTATTTTCGAAAATCAACACAAATATTCTTTTGTGAATAGAGAGCGGGTTCACTGGAATCTTCATCCTTATTAATACTAATCGAAACAGTCACCTTTAAAGTTGGTTGCTAGTGAATTCGAGAATGGTCAAAAGATAAAGATCATGGCAGATTGACTTGATCATTAACTTACATGCCTGCACCCACGCAGTCACTGATTGCATAGTTATTTCGTTCGCTATTTCCAATGCTTTCTTATTTGCGCAAGTTTGGAAAAGCAACTATTTGGCACAATTTATTTTTGTTTTGTTGCGCAGAAGTCAAATTTCAAGTGTTGCCATATTAGGTGAAAATTAACCTCTTGTAATATGGTTTCATGCACCAAAAATGTACTCTCCTGGAAAGATTTATGTCAAATTGCAGGCTTTATGATAGTTATCATTGGCCCTTTTGTTGACTTCGGGGTTCACAGAGAGGAGGAGGATCATCAAAGTCTCTAAAGGTCGACGGTTTTGGAAACAGAAGAGTGATTCACAGATATGAAAGAGACAGAGAGAAAATTTTAAGGTGAGGTGAGCACTATGGAAATGGAGAAATGTGACATTCAGTGGGGTCATGGTAGTTTGGAGTCGGAAGTCAACTGCCGGCTTATAGACTTTTTTTGCCCAGGGTGCACCACATGGATGTAAGTCAATCGCACACCCCTCCTGCACAGACCTGTGTCAGCATCTTTATTGAAAGTTAATTGGAAATTTTACATTTCCCTCAATTCATTCAAACAAGAGTATTGCTATTTGTAGTCCATCAATAATTCTATATTTGCAATAGACAGCATTTACTACTGAGATACTACTTATAAGTCCACGTCAATTACTTGAAATGTATGAGAGTTTGGACGACGAGAGGAAGTGATATGATAACTTATTTATACTTACGGGAAGAAGAGAACTCAAAAAAGGCTCCTGCTAGTTTTTCGTCGCTTTTCCATGTGGAAATTTAGTATTCTATTGAAAGATTTATTTATTTATATCAAATGACAGGCGTTTTCACAGTTATCATTAGCCCTTTAGTGGTTTCAGGCTCCACAGAGGGAAAGGAACATCAGAGTGAAAAAGGTCGAAAGGGGGGTGGAATAGAAGAGTGTTTCAAAGATGTAAAAGAGACAAACACAAAGGTAGAAAAAAGGTGAGGCGAGTAATGTGGAAGTAGTCAAATATGACATACAGCGGGGTCATGGTAGTTTGAAGTCAACTGCCGGTTAAAAGACTTTTTTTGCCGTATGAGAGTATGTTGCCCAGGGTGTACCACGAGAAAGTAAGTCTATCGCTCATCCCATCTATTGGAAGATTTTGTGCCAGATTCGCTCGCTCTTTCACTGCCTACAAGGCCTATTACCTCAGTTCTCGATAAAGAAGATAGGACGGAAGGCATACAAGGTCAATTAGTCAGCAGAAAATCTAATAGTGACCTTAAAATATATGGGAGGGCCAGAAATATTTGTTTACTTATTTCAAATTGCAGGCGTTTTGATAGTTATCATTCGCCCTTTAGCTGACTTCGAGCTTCACAGAGAGGAGGAGGAATATCAAAGTGCCAAAGTATCGACAGGGGGGGGGGACGGAATAATGATTCACAGATTTTTGAAAGAGTTAGACAGACACAAAGGCAGAGACAAGGTAAGATGATTACTGTGGAAGGGGTCGAATATGACATACAGTGGGGTCAATAGACTTCTTTGCCTTATAAGTAAAAGTTGCAGACACAAACGCATACATTAAGTCTATTGAGAACCTTTGTTAAGTTTCGATAAAACTGCCGAGTTTATCAAGCCAAGTTAATTTAAAGCACGAAATGGAGTCTCCATTTTCAATTCTTTCACTCCGGGTTTCACTTAGACTGAGACTTCGATGCGATTTTGACGACAAGTACGTTCATTTGGATCTTTAAGCTACCCAAAACCGGAACGATTATTATGCAAATAAATCTGGGCCGAACCTCAGTAATCTTATCTGGCAAAATCTCCTAGGATAAAGTTGCTCCCCAAAGCAGCTAAAATGCCCCATCAGTACCAAGGAGACAGAGCATAAGGAGCGAATATCGCCTATTACACCTTGTGTTAGGCATACTAACTACATGCTTGTCGATTAACCACAATCAAGTTATGATTGGCTGAGATGTTTTTTTGCACTCACGACCGCACTTTCCCGAATGTACCATGACGAATGAAATTCCGTTGAACAGCCAGGATTGCATTGTCCACTCTACAAATCTAATTTTAACCAGCATCAGGGGATGTTTAGTAAAGGTCAAAAATGTGACCTAATTTAAGCCCGAGAGACCGAATTATCTTCGACTTACAGCGATGGCCCTAATCTCCAGTTTCCGTAGCGTTATACTAGTAGATAACTATACTCTATTTGAATTGAAAGGCTATAGTATGTATTGGCTCAAAGCTGTCTGCTCTAAATGTAAAATAATAAAAGAAAAATTCTGATTTAATTTGAATAGCGAATGGATATTAACATAGCAAGCACTCTTAATTTATAATTTTGATTTGAATGACTAAGCATAGCAAGGTTAGACACCCCAATGATTTTTATAAAAGGCAAATTCTCTTATTAAGCCCGAATAATAAATTTATTTACAATTAATTTCATCGCAGAATCGTTGGCTGCTGAAATGACTATATGCTAGGTAAGGGACCTTAAATACAACTGGAATCAAACATGCGGATACATCTCGTGATTATTGCAATACACTCATCACTACCACCAATTTCTTTGAGGGTATCTTTAACTGCGTTTTATTTGTGGTTGCTACTGATTCCAGTTCATTTTTAGGGGATGATCTAATTAATAATTTATGCCATTTTAAGCCCACAGACACGTATCTAATGCAAAAGTGGAAGTGGGATGAACCAGTAATCTAGGCAACCAGTACAGACGCACCTGGTCAGTACACAGAGTGGATCAATGAGAACATTAAATATAACCAACCAAATCATCAGGTGAAGCTTCAGAGGTTAGTGTCGATTTCTCCCACCTCTATGGTCTGTAGTGCCTATTATTCCAAGCTCTTACTCTAATGGACTTTTCACCCTTTTCTATTATTTCTAATCTAGTCTTATCTTCAAGACGTCGTTTAATAAATGCCCATTTATACAAAGCTTCATTAAGCACATGAACCTCCACCAATGCCCAATTATACACGATTTTGAGTAGGACGATGGTGTGTCATCATTGTTCAGACTTGAGTGGGTGGCTAGTTGCAATTAGTGGATTTAGAAGCAAGTTCATTTTCAGGCATGCTGTTAACGAGGTACAGACGAAAAACGCTCCCACCCCCACCACTCTCCTCCCTATTTATTGTAATATTCCAGTCTTAATTAATTGCACAGAGGTGAGGAGGGAGGGAGGGAGGGAGGGGGGGGGGAGAAGAATGTAAACTTTTCCAACAACTAGAGGAGTATATTTATTGTACCGTGGTATGAGAATAGATTGTATTACGTATGAGATAATGGAAAATAACTGTATCAGCATTCCAAGTTGCCTCCTCAGATGCTATTCACCTGGGTGATAATATAGTTTGGGACCTATCTCTGTTTATTGAAAATTCATCAATGCCGAAGAGTCGGTAACAGATTCGAAGATATATATTGCCACATAATGGTAAACAAGTAGTTTTTGACAAGTTACCATTAAGTAAATATTGCTAAGAGAAGATTGAATTCGTGCTCTCCTGCTCAACTCCCATACTTCTGAAGGAATACATTTAATTCGCTTTCTAAGAAGTTGTTTCCGAGCCATCTTTTCATCAGAATTGATCTTGGACGCAGATTAACGGACTACAGAGTTCAATGAATCTATGGTGACGCACTTTAAACGTCCATTCAAACTATTTTGAATTTGAGTCATTCTCTTCGATTGTCCAATATCTCAAAACTAGTCTCTTTACTTTCAAGCCTTTATGCACCCGCATGTCATTTGTCTACTGATACGTGTCTCTTTCCTATCTCCCTTGCTTGTTTTTCTTCTTGTCTCATTCACTAATTCAATCACTCTTCTCTCTCAGTGTTTTACTTTCTGTTCAGTTCTACTCTACTTGATGTCCAACAAACACATGGCTAAATTAATTACTTTTTCACAAAGAATTGAACTAGCTACTCATAAGAAACACCAGTTATTAATCAATATTGGAGCAAAATGGAACACAGCCTCCACGAAGATTGGATCAGTGAGAAGCCTGAACCATACGAAGTTAATTTGGGCATCGACTGAATCCAGAGTTGTAATCATCGGACACGAATTATGGGCCGACATGGGGCAAATGAGCCCGGTTCTCAGCACTAATTCCACCTCTCATCCACTTTATATTTATACTTATTTAAATTAACCAGTCTTATCTATTCGACTTGCCATTGTAAACCCCTAATTAAACTACATTTCAAGCAGTGCTTTTCCCTGTATGCTCACACTGTTCCTGCATCCACCATTGAATGTTTCGCCAATTGAACAATCAACTTCATTGGTGTCTTGACTTCCTATTCACTCACCTCCGAAGCATTATTGCTCCACAATATTCACCTCCCCCCCCCCCCCCCCCACTCACAAGCGTGGCAGCCAGTCAAAAGATGTATGAAAGTTTGAAAAAATTAAAGAAAAGGAATAGTTAGTCGCTAGTAGAGTAAATTCGCTTTGTTGTAGTAAGCGTTCTTCTACAGAATATGAGAAAATGCTGACTTCGAAACCAGTGTCTACCAGAATTTTATGCTAATAATTTTTTGTTGTTTACTTAGAGGAGGCGACTAGTGAAATGAACCACTCGGTTAATTCGTCTAGAATGCCTTGACAAGGACAACTGCTCAAACATTATATTATGCCTACAAGGTAACATTTCATCTTTAAATGTCTCAAAATGGCCTTGTCTAGAATGTCTTTGATGGCATAGGATCACTTGTGTCGAAGGAGCTGAGACGGAGTGCGAACTCCTAAATCGATCAGGTAGAGAAGTTATTGAAGGTGATTCTCCTGAGAAAGAGATGAACAACTGATAACAGCTCATTTGAGTAGGTTATAGCAGATGTCTTCTGATGCCTCAGCGACGTTACAAAAAAATTTGGCAGTTTGAGCATCATGGCCCCCAGATGGAATCTTATCGGAAATTGTACTAGGAGAAGGAGTGTCAAATTCATTCACGCTAACAACGATTTCAGTAAGCATTCCGTTCGAGTGGGAGAGGGCGAAGGAGCCATGTCAAAGTTCCAGTGATAATTGTTGGTGAAGGTAGAGGATCATCAAATATTCAAATTCAGGTAGAGGTCGGACCTCGGGTGAGTAGATCACACAGGGTCAACAGATCCTGCCAGTTTCAGTAGATCACTTCAGGATCACCAATTATGTATCGAATTGTTACAAAAATAAGCCTTCACTTATTCCTAGTATGGTTAAGCTCCCGTAATTAGTTGAGCTACCTCCATAAAATAGGAGAGATAGACGTTTGATGAGCATAGGGTTTATTGAAATTATGATCATGGAGAATAAGATTAGTGATTGAACCGATTAGTTGAGACGTCGTCTCCACGTACAACCGCATCTCCAGAATGTTCGGGCGTCCAGTTTAATTGTGTTAGAAATACGCACTTCACGCATTAAACTCGAATTTCCATCTGTATGTTAAGAATAATTTTACTACTGAGGGCAAAAATTATTCGTGAATAAACTTAAATTTGAAATAAGCTTCTTCGTAATTGAAATTTCAAGAATGTAAACTACCGTTGGGAGTAGAAATTTAACAAAAGGGCAGGACTGACCTTTCCCGATTAAAATACGTCAGCAAAAAGTAATGATTGACATGTGCAAGCATTTTGTAATCTTGAAAATCGGCTTTTAGAACTACGAGATTTTCATTTTCATTTCCAATGGCAGACTTTATGATAGTTATCATTGCCTCTTTAGTTAACTTTGGGCTTCACAGAGAGGAGGAGGAACACCAAAGTGACTAAAAGCAGAGGGCGGGGAACAAAAGAGGGATTCACAAATGCAAAAGAGACAGATACAAAGGTAGAGAGAAGGTGAGGTGAGCCCTGTGAAAGTGGGGGAATGTGCCATATAGTGGGGTCATGGTAGTTTTAAGTCAGAAGTCAACTGTTGGTTTATAGATCTTTTTGCTGTATGTGTTTGCGTTGCACAGGGGGCACCACATGGAGGTAAGTCTATTACACATCTCCCTTTTTTGAAATATTAGATCTCCATTTATTAACACTTTTGCGACCCAAACCCAAGGATCCAATAAATTAAACCTCACTGCACCCTTAAGTTACTCTCGGTATCTTTTTGACCCTCCTCTTTGTTAACCGATATAAGTTGATTTCACTTAATTCTTTTATGCTATACTATGGATATGATGGAAACGAAAGGAGTAAATTTTGTCACCTCCAATTTGCAACCACGTCTGTTAAGATTAAAACTAACATTTGGTGGGCTGTATAAAAGCTTTCATTCAACATCTGATGATTAAATAGTGTTAAAAGACAGAATATTTTGACACATTGACGTTGGTATTGTGCGTGATGTGATTGAACGAATAGGAAACAGTCCATTGAAAAACCTATATGCATGGCTTGCTTTATCTGTTGATCGATCTTTTACTGTCCACTGCCCAAACACGGTGAAAAATGAAGTCTGTTTTAACTCCTTTTAGCTTTTACGTTCATTGGACCTTATTACCGTTTTTCCGTTATGCCATTTCATGATTAGTTGCCTTATCTGCATGTTGTGCCTTAACATTGCTTATTTAAACCTAGCTATTATAGCTTCTGGATTTCAAACTTTCACCTACCCCGAGGTCGTTGGATCCCTTACAAGGGACTCACTTCCATGGAGCTTTAAGTTTAGATATGCAGAGGTCACTTGGAAAAGCGAAAGCAGGGTTTGAGATCATGAGAATACAAGAGACTGTTCATGACAAAGTTTAGCCCTGCTAATGCATGAGAAAACTAGAAAGAGTGGAATGGTTCAGATAACGTTTTTGAGGTTCAGGCGAAAAATAGATGATTTCAGACTTGAAGTCCAATATTCCAGTCACTGGGTTATGGACCATGTATCATCGATTTTTTTTCAATATTTCAGTAGATTTTCAGTGGTCACTGGACTAAATTGCTTAAAGCCTATTATTGATTTATTACTTGTGAAAAAATTCACTACTCTTGAGGAAATAAGTAAATGCTCTCACATTTTCTTTGCTTGAAGGAGAGCGTTCTGGAGAAACTGCTTCAAGCTTCTAGTTGCCCTGGAGAGGATTTGTCCCTCAGAACACAGCGTCATCCGATTACTGTGGATACGTGCTCGTGTCTTTGAATAAAGTCGCCTCATTATTACACCATCGATTGACCGTATAACTAATTAATTTTTTATATTTATTGTTTCCTAGTGACCCGAACACTTGTTCATCATAAGAATTCATCAATTGATTTGCGAATCACCTACCTCAAACTACCGCAGTAAGAGAATACGTTTATTGCTAGTTATTTACTGCTCTTTAAGACCGTCAAAACTACTCCTATAAATGTGGGGTGTGCGACAGACTTACCTCCACGTGGGGCACCCTGGTCGAAGTATACACATACGGCAAAAAGTCTATTAACTGGCAGTTGACTTCTCACTTCGAACTACCATGACCCCACTCTATGTCATATTCGACTACTTCCATAGTACTCACCTCACCTTTTTTCTACCTTTGTGTCTGTCTCTTACATCTTTGAAACACTCATCTGTTCCCCCTATCCTCTCGTCTTTTTTCAATTTGATGTACCTTCCTCTCTGTGAAGCCTGAAGTCAACTAAGGGGCTAATGATAACCATCAAGACGCAAGCCATTTGATATAATAACTTCTATAAATGGCAATCCTTCCGATATGAATGATTTTTAAAAAGATTAATTTCTGGATAATTCAATTAACAGAATTTATATCATGGATGAGAAAGAATGTGGAGATGGGAATATTTGTTTGAAATTGATTCTGGAGAGAGGGGATGTCTGGCCACAAGGAGATCGCGGATACTACACAATTAAGCCTTGACTGAAAAGCCAAAATCACCTCCGGCAAATCCCATAGTATTAGATTACGCTTGTTGTTAACTAACAGGAAACAGAGCGTATGACGTGGAAAGCATTAGTCATTATGAACAAAAAACTCTACCCTTAGTTGAATAAGACCACTTGCTGATTGGCTGTAAGGCTTCTGCAAGCCTGCGTCACATTCCTGAATATTTTTTTTGGCGAATAAGTTTTATCTAATCAGCTTTTGTAACATAGTGCAAAAATTAACTTTCATGTTCAGATAAATATTATGTAGAAATAGTATATGACGTAAACGAGATAATCTACGTTGGATTAAGCAGCAACTACTTGAAAGTTTACATTGGAATATGTAGAATGAAGTCATTCTAAGGTAAAACGCTTGCGATTGCATATGTAGAACTTTTAACATAAGCAAATCTCAAATGACCATATCAGCGATAATGGCAATGCAATGGACATTCGAAGAAAATAATATGAGTTAAGGAAAAGCCCAAGGACTTACCACTCCGAGTCAATAAGAAATGTCAATGTGAACACTGCTTCATGACAGAGCGAACAGGAATGTATATGAAAAAATCAATTAGGAATTCACATCACTACATACCCTAATCTTAACACAAAATCTTGCAAATCCTCAAGATAGAATCTATTGCTCCACCGATTTACTTGCCACTAGCCCTTATTCATCTATCTATCTATCCAACTCTGGCCCATGATCAATCAGCCAATCTCACTGCCAGTCCACTAGAGAGTTTATTGTCTTATCACAATCACTTAGATCTTATGAATTATCGTAGATCAGCAGAAACGTGGATTTGAGTGATTCTGTCTCGAATAAAAGTCACAATCTCATAATCTGTCAATAAATCGACTGATATAACGTTTGGAGCTTATTGAGTAGTCACAAGGGAATGCTGAATACGATTTAAATTGGTTGGTGCATTTCCTAGAATTAATCTGTGACGTTTATTTCATGCATGACAGAATGGTAATACCTTTTTAGGACAAAGTGACGAAATGTTCCATCGTTTTGGCCAGCACATCTCCTCGTCGAAAAGAATTTCCCTCCACACGTGTTATTTTTCTCAATCTTAACTACCAATAAAGCCCCACACTAGGGCTTAAAAATTTACCGTGTTTGATTCCATGCCTCCCAAAGATAAGAATCCTGTGGAAGTAATCTCTTTATTGAAGCGTCAGCTAAATTAATAGAGGCATATATGATTATAGGGCTTGCAAATTTTATTGACAATCAGGTAACAATTTTCAGTTTGAACAAGGTCATGTTTGCTTCCTAATTTGAGGTGGCATTGAATGTAGTCTGGTCAGTGAAATCAAAAGTGACTACTTCAACATTGTCGCCCTACTGATCCCAAACTATGTGAACACACTCACAAAAGTTTCTCCAAAGAAGCATAGGGAAAACGAATACTTATTGGAAATCGTTTTCAATACATAATAAAGAACTTTGAAATGATGAGATGTTTGCTAATGCGTGTTCTACTTTAACACAATTCAGTAGTTATAAATTATAATGTGATGTGCGCTCAGTTCTTATGCTGCTTGGTGCTGATTCGAAATGTTGGTTCTCCAAACGAGTTAGTCTTCTTTTCATTTTAGCCTGACTTGAGCCGAATTCACCCAGAAGTCGAGCCAACTTTGTGCTGATCTGCTCCAAGTTGGCATCGATTCGAGCCACTTTCTCTTCAACGGTTTCACGACTTTCTTCCGCTTTGCGGAGAAGCTCTTCATCCAGAAGATTGTCTTTTCGTAACATCTGCTGGCCCGCTTCCATGAGCTTCTCCCTTGCCTCGGGGTACTCTGTTAGAGTCTCCCAGAGGTCGTCTTTGCTGAGGCAAAAGAGATCTGAGTAGCCGACGGAACGGACGTTGGCAGTGCGTCTATTTCCAGTCTTGTTTCCTATTAGAGGAAGGAGAGCACTAGCATTTCCGATTCCAAATTGAGGTTAACGGCATTAGGCTCCATTTGAATCGTGCCAATAATAGTTAATTAACCATAATCTATTCAACGGTAATCCCCATATGTCACTTTCTCTTCAAGGAAGATATGACCTTGAATTATTTTAACGAGTAGATGGTGTATCATCGGGAACTAACATATTACCGAATGGTTGCTGAATCATTGCTTGCCGCCTTTATCAAAGATTACATTTTATTTAAAATGAGGAGGTATGAGCGTTTAAACGAAAGACAAATGAGCTGTAGTGTTGCCAAACTCTAGTGAGATTCATCATGTTTATGATACGGTTCTGGGAAGATACACATTACAGAAAGTACGGTGTGAGTATGCATTTACTATGTAGAATTCTTGAACGCATAAGCTCAAAGCTTATGAAAGATGGATAGATACGTGATCTCAGATTCACAGGGCACAGAAGTGGAAAGAAGTGACCATATGATATGCTACAGGGCTAATCTATCACAGTAAACCATTTAGTCCTGTTCGCTGAGAATAGATCACCTTCATGATGTTATTGATTTTTAAATGCTAGCGCAGGTAAATTTTAATTTATGCATGTTTTTATTGCTTTGTTCAACCTTCTCTGTCCTCATAAATGCGTAACTAACCTGCAATGTTGAGGATGGATATTTCACCAAAGACAGTTCCCTCACCGAGGGTAACAAACACAGTCTTTCCATCGTCAGCAACAACACTAATCTTTCCACGTTTAACGATATACATCTCCTTTCCAATGTCGCCCTTGCGACAGATGTAGTCCCCGGGTGAAAATACCTGGAGTTTGAGTTTGAGTACGAGCTCCACTAGTAGACCAGGATCACAGTCCTAAAGAACAATGTGCAATAGTTAACGTCAAGCAGTGGCAAATGGATAAAGAGGGTCAAGGGAAAAAGTTCTTGACTTTGCAATGTGCTGCCTGCTGGAGAGAAAATTGCTTTGCTTCAGTAGAAATTATTGGCCTCAACTAACTCAGGGCTTTGATTATGATAGTTGGAAAGGGACTTGGCTTAGTTGTACACTTATTTTGCGCGGCAAAGTGATGAGATTCAACCATTTCACTTCTTAGCACAATTCTAGGATAGTATTAGGCAGCAAGGTAGATTAATGTTGATTGGGTGAAGGGAGGTGAGTGGAGTTCAGTGCAAGCGGAAATTTTCAGGGCATTAAATGAGCCATACAAAGGGTGATAATTGAATACAATCAATGAATCGGATTGCTCAAGTCCTCCTACATGCGAGCCAAATCTGCCCAAACAAAGTCATATCTCCTTTTGATAATCATCCAAATGTCGAATTCAGTCATTTTTTATCGCCACACCAATGGTTTTGACGAGCTTTCTAAGCTTATTCTAAATGGTAAGTTGCTGCACTCATGTGGGTGAATAAAACGGTGAAGAAGCCAGAGATATGAAGAGAGCTTAAATAAAGTGAAGTTTTCTCGATAAATTCCCCCCCCCCCCAAACCTTACCTAAACACCCCACCATTTGCGTTCATTCATAAATAACTCAATTTACCTGAAAAATTTTGACTCTTTTCAGTGTGTCGTAGTGCACGTGGATAGCGATTTCTGCTTTGAGTTTATCCGGCAGAATCTCCAAGACATTCCCCTCTTCCAGCGATTGCTTGTTGGACCAAAGGTAGTCGAACCATTGTATCACACGTTGCTCCAAATTCTTACTCACTTTACGATATTCCATGTACCTATTCGATATAACTATTTTGCTGATTTTTTTATCTATCAAAGCATTTTATTTGGGCTAATCTAATTGTATGGGCTTAAAAAGGCACATGAAGCACTAAGATATCTTGAGTCTATTGTCGAGAGGGTTTAACCTCAAGACCACTTAACTTGCTTCCGCCCTCACAATCGACTGGAAAGTAACATTTGGCGGTGATAAAACTCCTTATATTTGAAAAAGTAATTGAGGCTTGAAGATTTTCTTCCCTAGTATCATTAGGTGATTCAATTTACATACTTTTGAACGTTGTTTGTCCTTGTCTATTGTGAATTACAGCGCATTTGGAATCTTCCTTTGTAGCAGCTTTCAGGATACGTGTCACAAAGCTACTAAGTAGGAATATAAGGTGCGTCGTATCTAATAATCAATGTTCTTTGGTTGGATCTTTTGAGAATAGAACATGACCCTTTCTCCCTACCTCCTAGTTAATTTTTTTCCCAGAAAATGAGAAGTATATTTAAGACATAAGTGACTAAAATGAGTAACTTCAGTTAGCTTACCTCTTAACACTATCCATCTGTGACTGGAAGGCTGTCTTCTGAGCATTCATATTAGCAATCATAGCACCGACATTACCAACGACAGTGGCGAAAATGAGCACGCCTGCCAGAAAATCAATAGTGATAAAAATGAATTCGCCATCTCGCACAGGTTTGGGAGTTTCACCGATTGTAGTGAGAATTAGGGTTGACCAGTAGAAACTGTAGGTGTATTGAGCAAAAATGGATTGCCAGCGCTCGGTGATATTGCAAGGCTCATCCGTAATATCATCAGTTGAACGTGGTGGGTAAACGAATGAATTTCCACACAGTCCTAGTAGCCAACACAATGCTTGAAATTCGATAGTTTGATTTCATATTGTTAAATGCTATATTCTTTCTTTAAAAATGACATGGAGGTAACCATTAAACTCAAAACAGGTTTATGAAGCTAAATTGATATCTTCAGTTAAGTTCATCGGAACAGCTAAGCTTAATCTATGCGTTATTGATTTTCGAATCGATACAATCTCAGAAAATTAGACTGACCCAAGAGATTCCAGCAATATGAACGGATAAAACTCTACGAGGTGTCAACTGAGCATAACAGAATTAGCCTTTGTTTTCGATATCAGATCATCTCGATATTTTTTATTACTTTTGATTTAATTATCGGTGTTGCAATTACATCTTCAACCGATCAGGAAACCACTGCCAAAAGCACTGGAGTTTCTAGTGACAATGTCGAAGTCTATCACGTCATCTGGACCAACGATACTGCATTGACTTTTACATATTATGCTTAAATAATTATATCGCTTTGCAGTTCAATATGCTTGTACCTATTCAAGACCTCCAATAGAATATCGCCGACTTACCGGTCTGAGACGATACCTCAAAGAAGATGCAAGCATTGAAATGGATAAGAATGAGAATATTAGCAGTGAGAGTGATTACTCGGAAGACGTTGGGAAATGTGGCTCGAGTTTCAGTGCGTGCAATGAATTCAAACACCTTGTAGGTCTTCAGAAGTCTATTCAACCGCAGCCATGACGCGTAGTGAGTGAACGCCTGAGAGAAGTAGAGGAGATCTGTTGGTAGAACAGAGAACACATCTAGGAGACAGTCTGATTTCTTGATGTAGGCGTTTCGAAGCTTTTTGATGTCAGTGACCATCAGTCCCTCCTCCAGGTAGCCTATAATGGGAAGCATTGTCTTCAAAATTTTGTGCCCTTCATTGGCACGTCTACAGTTACACAAGTGGTGAAACATCTGCACATCAAGTCTCCTCATATTCTTTTAATATAAATTCAAGCAGTTGACTAGAAGTATTGTGCTAAACGTGAAATACAATGCCAATTGTATTCTTCTCCTTTACCAATGTCACTCCCATTTTTGTTTTGTAGATATGGAAAGTTGAAAGAATTTTTAAGATTTAATGAGCACAACAAGAAGGTGGGCCAGCTTACACAAATTCAACTTCTTAATCAACTGTGGAGATGATAACTCAATAGAGATGAGGTGTGAGCCTTGTTCTCTCTCATTTTCCTCCTGTCGTTTGCAATAACTCAACTATCTCACTTCTCTCGCACATCTATCCTCAAGCTTAGGTAACGCCCAATATTTAAAATGGAGAGCTTGCTACAATAACGGAGACCAAGTCACCTTAAAGTGTTCCCCAAATTTTAAACTTCTCCAATGTATGTAAATAGTGCATGATTGAGTGTTTTCACTTCAAGTAATGGGGACTTTGTTACTCCGAAAAAAAGAGATTGTGGATAATTTCGATGCCTGCCAGCATTATGCTCATGTACTTAATAGGGCAGGTGATGTGATGAAGATATGCTGGTATTTATGTCCAACCCACCTGTTCTGCTTCCGATCCAGATATCCAGGATGTAGAGGAGGTCGATGCAGTAGTCAAAGAACATCCAGGTAGGTGGGGAGAGGGCATGGAACTTTGTGAAGGCTGTTCGCATTGGCAGAATGATACAATTGTAAAGAACAGTGAGAGATATTAAACCCAGCCAACGGTAGTGGAGTT
The DNA here is from genome assembly GCA_900617975.1 of Rodentolepis nana. Classification (NCBI taxonomy): domain Eukaryota; kingdom Metazoa; phylum Platyhelminthes; class Cestoda; order Cyclophyllidea; family Hymenolepididae; genus Rodentolepis; species Rodentolepis nana. The sequence continues at coordinate 1,404 of UZAE01000881.1, read as the reverse complement.
GTGAGGATGTATCCATGATGAAAGTTTCGGACCACCTAAAATAATAGTGGTGGTAATATTAAAGTTTCTTTACAAAATGCTCTATTGCATATTTTATGTGTACCATAGCACTTGGCGTGAACCAAATTTCTTCTTTTTGCTGTCACAGGACTGGGCAACCAATAAAATATCAGCTGATGGCCTTGGAGGCAATGCTAGGGCTTCAACGATATCGTATTTATGAGAAAATGGATAATGGAAGATGAGATATTGGTGCAATGGGGAATAGGAGCCCTACAATGATCTAAATTTGTATTAATGTTATGGTGTTTTAGTGGAACATCAATCTATCGCCATGCCCATAACAGTTAGAGCCATAAGCAAAGTAATTTGTCGAGATGGATGATGTGGGATACTTATCCTCCCTTTTCATGAATCACCATGCCCATAACAGTTTTGTTTGGTTGAGATCTTTTTTTGGACTGATTAGAGCCATAGGCAAAGGGTGAACTGGGATAGTTCCTCTCCCTTTCATGAATAATTGACACCGTGGGAGTTGACCTATTGTTCTACAACATTTTTTTCCTTCATTTCACAAAGTTAGTTAGTTTCGTTCAATGAACTTTTTACCTTCTTGTTGCTGCCAGTCCTCTGGGTGACTTTTTAGATTGACAGGCTCTTGGTTTAATAATAGCATTTTATGCCCATTTTGACTCAATGAGACAGGATTGTTCAATAATTCCTATCTGAACAGCCATTCTCATTTCACAATTTCACCGAGTTTTAACCTTCTGTAGACGTGCGAATTCTTGGCTTAATTCACCCAGTTCGGCAATCTTACTTACTAATGTATGAAAAAAATCCTATATGACTTAGAAAGCAAGACTCTGCTTTGATCCAATTTTTGAGAGCTAAAATACGAAAAATTAGCTCATTTCAATGAAACTACCCATTTCACTCTCTTACCTTGATAAATTCGATTAGTGCAATGGGTGTTTCCCAGTAGTGATTTCCCTTTTTATGCAAATATGATGTCTAAACTGACTCACTTAACTTGAATACTACAACTATCATACCCTCATCCCTACTTCAATTTAGGTAATCTTGACAACGTTCGAAACAAATTCAAATCTTTAGTCATTTGGTGAAGTCATTTCGAGGAGGTCTCTAAAACGTCAATTTTTTCCTCAAACGTTCAACCGTGCCTAATTTGCCTTGTCCAAAATTAGCATAAATTGTAAACACTGGTGGTGTTCATTAATTTATTGGGGGGGGGGTGCGATAGACTTACCTCCACGTGGTGCATCCTGGGCAACGTAGATTCATACGGCATAAAAGTCTATTAACTGGCAGTTGACTTCTGAGTTCAAGCTATCATGACCCCACTGTATGTAATATTCGACCACATCCACAGTACTCACCTCA
>UZAE01000880.1:0-17274 GCA_900617975.1 Rodentolepis nana | reverse complement strand
GTCTCAGCAGTTCCAACACCTCTACCCAAAACCCTATTACATTCGCTACGACCGAGAGGGGAAGTATTGTGGGACACTTCATCAATGACCAAATAGAAATCCTGCTACAGAACATTACTCAGAGATATTTAGCTATTAATGTTCACGCGAATTATGCTAGAGTTATCTTATAACTAATCGCTTTGCCAAAGAACACACTTCGCTATCAATATACGTACCGAATAAACGTATTGCGTGCTACACGCCCGTTTCCCTTATAGCTGGGCTATAGCTTAGCTTGTTTAGGGAGTCTAGCTAGATGTTGGAGAATCTGCCATAGAGATTTCTGAGTCGGTCAGTCTTTACTAGCGTAGCAATCCGCTACAGTGTTGTGACGATCTGTTGCCTTATAGTTTACTATGAAAGTTGATAAAATAGTTGAAAATGATAAGACGATGATTTTCACATATATATTTCTTTTGGGTTATTGAGTTTTCAAGTCACTTTTTGTTTGATCTTGTCGTGAATGTCTTACCTTTCCTTGCTTTTCACCCTAATTGCAGAGCGCTCCATCAAAGTTACCTCCAGTACTTCCTCGAGTCCTGCCAGCATCACATCCCTCCTCCGGGTCACAGAAGCCAATCGTGGTTCGTGTCCCAAATTCATCAGATGGAACTAAGGTGACATCGGCACTCGATGCCTCACCTAGAATGTCTACTCAAACAACAGATGGACTATCAAGTGACTTGATATCAAAATCTCGTTTAGCTTCAAAGATAATGGGAATGAACCCGGTTCAATCATTTGATTCTCCATCCAATTCCAATTTGAGTACCAATCAAAGTGCATCAAAGGTTGACGGAAAATCGGAAAAACAAACAGCTCCCAAAAACGAATGGGAGTCAGTTTTAGCAAGAAACGTAGCAGAGGAAGTGGCTAAAAAGATAGCTCAAAAATCATCAATGGTCGTACCAAACGTGTTACCCCTCACCACGCGATCTTCTTTTCTTCAAAGTAGTTTCTCGGCTGATAAAGGGACAAATGGGCCTAGTAGCTCTATGGGTCATAGCACCAAATTGACGACAGCTGATATGCGACGTCGTCAGCGTAAGCGCTTTGATTTATCATCATCAAATAGCGCAGATGATCCCGGTTTTTCCTATCCATTCGAATCCCCTGAAGCCGCTGATTTAATCAAAACCTGGTTAAAAAGGTCTGGAACTGATGTGTCTAAAGTAAAGGCGTCTGAATTACCAAGTGAAATCGCTGCACTCTTCGGTTTGAAGGAAGGCACTGTTGCCAAAACTGTTCAGAATAAACCTGTACATAGATGTAAATATTGTAGATTGACATTTGAAAAAATAGAGATATTGTGGGCCCATTGTGTCAGGTAAGTGGTTTGTTGCTTTATATTTGAAATCATTTACATAATACATAAGTTCCTTATTTTTCTTGTTACAGGGAACACTTCAAATATGATTTTAAGAGAAAACCGCCACCTAATGCTCTTTCCACATCAGGGAGGCGGCGTTCAGCTGGTTCATCCACATTGAATGTTGCTAAAGGGTCTAAAGGTTGCCCACTGAAACTGACTCCTAGTTTTTCAGTTAGTTCAGCATCATTGGCTGGAATACAGACGGCTGAACCAATGTCTTCCTCTGCAGATGTGGTTTCCCAGAACGAAACGCCTAAAGGGCAGGAAAAGCCAAATTCTAGCAGTGGTGTAAATGAGGATGAATCTAAATCGGCTGCTAGTAAAATTAGTGAAATAAGTTTGATGTGTCCTCTGTGTAAATTTAGTAGTACTTCTCGTGATGCTATAATGGAGCACGTGGTTGCTTTTCATTAATTGCTGTGTGCGCTGCGAGTTACTACTAACCATCTCAATCAAATTGCCTCTATATGGTTAAGGCAGTCTTGATTGTTAGTGTGTCTTCAAAAAGAGCCATTTACCGTATTGCGGAATTTTGTGTCAGCCGAATTCAAAAGCCGCGATTAAAAGTGCTCTTTCTGCTCGAAACTCTCGTACTCTTCCATTTATCTCATTCCGTATTCGGTTGATTTCCTACAATAGGGAAGTGCTATCAAATTTCTCTCGGTTATAATATTTTGGTTTCACTGCAAAAAGAGATTTCATACTTGTTATCCCCTATTCTTTATACCTAATTGCACTAATTGGATCTCGTCGATGTTCAGAGCCCCCTCCCACTGTCTATAATTGTACATATTATAATAGATTTTATTGAATATTTTCTTATTTGTGCCTATTTATCCTTTACATCTAAATGTTTAATCGAGTACATTATATCTTGTGTGACACTTAACCTTAAAGCAAATCAATGTTTTAAGTAAAATGGACATATCATAGATGATTTAATCCTTAACATCAAACATTTTTCAATCATAATTTCACACTGACAAAATAATCTGATTGCAATCTTTGCTTGTCGTAACTTACACGCCTAGGGGGAGTTGTTTTCCGGACAAGTCTTCGTTGGTGGAATCCATTCGGTTGGGAACATGATTTTGTCACATTTTGGTACAAATAAACACGTTGGTTCACGGATGTTTATGACCCACAATTATGTTATGTCAGCATCAAGATAAGCTGCACCTCAAAATGGTTTTGAATTTTCACTCCTTAACAAGACAAATCAGATCTAGCAGATAATTTTTAACAAAATTGGGTTGGAAACCTGTTCAGACCGAAGAAGCTTTGCAGCTGGTTTATGAGGCCCTCCGTCAGGTAGAGTAGTCGTTTAAGATTGGATTTAACGTTATAGTGTCCATGAGGGGTGGGGTGTTGAGACCTACAGCTGCAAGAAAACCTCTCTCATGTGCAGAACCTAGTGGAACAGGATCGACGACCTTCCATTGAGGAAATTGCCTATGACGTAAGAATTACACATGGATAAGCAATTTCAAATCTCACTGAAAATCTTTGTTCAAGAAAGCTCTCGGTGGATTCAATGAGTTGAAAAAGTGTTGCAAGAACAATAAATGATCCAAAGAGCTGAAATTTCTTTATCAACGTTGGCAAAGACAAAAGCAGATGAGTATGATTTTTAGCTCCGCTTTTATCCAGAAAACTAAATTCAATCAAAAGTGTAGTATCTTAAGGCCTGTCGAGTTCAGTGCTGAAAGATGTAGCGGATTGCTACGCTAGTAAGGCCTGACTGACTCAGGAATTTCTGTGGCCGATTCTCATACATCTTGCTAGACTCCCAGAACTAGCTAAGCTATCGCCCATGTATAGAGGAAACAGCCGTACAGCAAGGAACGCGTTTATTAAGTAAGTATGATGTGGGTACATGCAGAGAACTTAATCATAATCAGCGTGGTGCATTAGGTTGAACAAACGGAAGCTTCTGATTGGACACTGGTTGTAGGGCTGTCAGCACAGAAAGTTGTACGGCCACACCTCCTAATCCAGGCGTGCGTGCATGTGATGACTCAAAGATACTTTAAGGAAATAAGAGCCACTATTTAATGAGTAAGAAAAATGAATGCAATCACAGAATTACAGCATTTGTCTGAGTGCTAAACAATTATACGGTACGGATATAGACAATGAACTTTCACCTTATGCGCTTTACGACTGTATTGTATTATTTTTAAAATAATGATCATAAATATGCTATACTAGTCTCTCACTCTAAAATTCAATTCAATGTAGTACATATATTCTCTTTTAATGTGACGGGAATGTAATATTAATCATTTGAAGACCAGAACTGGTAAAAGCCAATAACCCAGTCTCGATGCAATTTCCGTTCTAGGTAGCTCGAAAGTTCACTCATCTGAGTGAACAACATTCGCATTTTCATCGTTTGGAAGTCTAACGATTCCCACGTGACCCTAATATCACAAGATATGCTAACACTAATATGCATATTCCATTTCCTATTGCAGGAGTGAGTTCTGATTTAATTTTTTTACTCTGTTGGTAAACCGCTTACGTTTCATTATTGAGAAAATAATTTGTAACATTGAGGTGACCTTCTTCACTCGTCACTCAAGGGGCATCATGAGGTATATATGCGTAATGCAAATATGGCTTCTGTTATAGCATGTGGTCAGTCATTAGTTAATATGAAATCACACATACCACAGGGTGTCTAGTCAAATATACCAGGTATATGTTGACACTATTCATGATCTATTTATGCACTTTGTATTGGCGTTGCCCAAACTGTGAATGACCGGATCGGCTATTGATGGTTGATATTAAATACCGTGGTCTCTCATAGTTACAGACTTGAAGTCACGCGTCAGTGATTTTGACGAAATATTCCATTTCGGGGCACTATAAAGCATTGCTTTAACTTCCTATAAATCCCCCTTACTGATCAGTTGTTCACACCATATTAATTAACATTCCTCTCTTGTCTAAATTGTTGCTTTCTTCCTGTTCTCGCAAAAGTTGGCATTATGTAAGAGTAAAGCTTGCATAGCCCGGTCAAAGCCATCCTATGCACTTGAATGTAAAAACGACTGTAGGAGAACCCTCAATTTTTGCGCCACCACCGTAAAATGAATCGTATGCATATACGACTGACCAAGTACCAGTCCATGCAAAAGAACAATTTCAATGATATCCATTTGCAATTTGGATTAATTATTAATTAATTAATTATTAATTAATTAATTTGGACTAATTATCATGTGCTGTTTCTGCAAACAGTTTGAAAAAAGTTCTAGCTCATCATTCGCTTAGCAACTTCAAAAACTGTTCAGAATGAATGAAGAAACTGATACCAAACATGAACTTGGACATTTTGGTACGTTGGAAACCGTATTAGAGAAGTTCCCTGTACGTATCCAGCCTCTCCTTATCCACTTGGGATGGAAAGATACTGTTTGTTTTGTTTCCTTGAACATTGACGTTTCAAGGAAGACCAGTTAGAAACGCATGCATTGCTTGATTGATAAGTGGTAAATACTAAGCATAATTTAAAGAATTAATTTTAAAAAATATATAAAAAATAGAAACAAAAACAAACTTTACTGACTATACGAATATTACATGCTCTAGTGAATGCAATTTTACAACGAAGATTATCTTGTTGAAGATACCCAATGGGATTTCACCACTCACAATAACATAATTTAAAAAACACGGAAAACGGATCAACGAGCAGTAGAACACTTGGTAAAGTTCAATCCAACGCGTTGATTGGGTACTTGACTTTAGGAAAAGTCCAACCTCTTGCGTATCCTCCAAACATGCACCTGTGTCCAGATTCTTTTAAAGTAGTTGGGAACCTCAAGAAATGTAAGCCAGTACAGATAGTTCGTACTAACCAGCACACCAAAATAAATATGCCACAGAGCAGCTCTCTAACATTCAAGTCTTCTTAGAAACATTCCAGTTAGAAAATGCAGCTGAATGTCAACTAAAACTGGTTTCTGATTTTCTAGAACAAAATCCAGGCAAAAATCGCTTAAATTTAATCAGTAATAGGACATCTCTTATTTAAAAATGAAATAGCTTAAGGATCCATTGTCAATTTGGCTACATGGGTGAATATGAAGACGTATAAGCATATTCTTAATTCCAGTAATGTAGAAAGTACAATCTTTGCAAAGGCGTAAAGCGAGAAGAACACACAGAGATATATTAACGGTAATCACACAGAGAAGTAGTTTGGCAGAAATTGTTTTCCCTGCGTTATAAAGATGAATGGAAATGAGAACCACACAGAGGATTGAATAAGTGGGTGATAAGATGGTAGGAAGCCTCACAAATTGAATACGTGCTAACAAAAACATCACTTTCATGTATATGGCTAAATAGGGCACTATACGGAAACCCCATATTAGTCAATAAGATAAATTATTCATTTCAATGACCCCATAGAGTGTAGGTTGTAATCAACATGAATGAGCAATTAAAAAGCTGCGTTGTTACCCTAAAATTTAATTATGATTTTCATCGGTATGTTTTGCAGTAAATATGCTTCATCACAAGCTCCTTATGGGGGAAACTCGTATTACATTGCAAGAACGCTATGATGGCAACATACTCGATCTTTCCAGGCCATTCGATTTACAACGCCGCTTCGTAGATTCAACATTTGTGGCTTGTACTAGGTATACTTTCTCTCGACTTATCTATTTGATGAAAAAGAGATGGTTGGGTTTGATGTTTCGGTAATTATACACCTCTCCTTGACAGACGCTATAAGCTCTTCAGCATGGTCACACGTAAAAATGAAGATAGTTTGCAGTTGTAATTGTATTATTAGCTTATTTTGCTACGGTTTCCTATGGCTACCTCAAGGAAGATCGATTTATATGCCTCATTATCATTTATGACCTTCTATCCTCTTTGTCCGTACTGAGAAAGTTTCACGATGTCAATGTTTACGACAATGTTGATGAGCATAGAATACTCGGAAGTCTCGTTATGGACTCGAATTTTCTGAAAAAATATAAACAATAACCCTATTTGAGGTTCTTGTTGATACTGGCTCTGTTGCGACCATTGACTCCCCTATGGATGTGGAGAAAATTTGGAAGTCTCGCTATATGTGCTGTTCATAATAAAGTATCTAGAGGTTCTGTGAGCCTATGCAACTCTGTTAATCAATGTAATGTAAGTATAGTCTTGAGGAGAAGATCACCAAAGAGTACTTCGTTGTCGATCAAAATAGACTGAATTGATTAGTTTAACCTTTGTCAGTTTTTCTAAACGAATACAAACTCTGTCCGACGCCTACTAATGCGGTGAATCTTGATGGAAAATTGATTGATGCGTGAAAAAAATGAAATTCCTCAGTTAAAACTGGCCTAAGATTAAAATTGCTCTTCAGAACCAATAAGAGTTGCATCGATCCGTCCATGAAAAAAATTCCAAAAAATGTTGTAATTGCGTTCAAGGATTTTGGGCTTGGAAGACTCACTGAAAGTTTGTTATAACGGACGTCAATCATTTGAAAAAAATAGGAGAGAAACTGCTGAGTTGGGAAATAAAAATATGAATCGGAAGAAATAGAAATCAACTAAAAGATGAAAAGTTAATGATCAAATATATCCAGTCAAATAGTGACCAATTTCCTGCAAATGAAAGCTGTGAGGGAGAATCGCAGACTCACAATTAGCATAAAAATAGATCAACAATTCATTTATAAATATGTAATTTAATCAACTTCTTACTTATTGCAGAAATGAAGACAAAGGTTAGACTTTTCGCATGCAATCCTCTTCAATCGCCTGGATTCTGAAAATATAAAACCTCCGCAGCTAACATTTAATTGATCTTTCAGGAAACAGGAGTTTTAATAAATATTCTCTTCATAACTTACGCGATAAGAAATTAAAATTGGGTGGAACTTATCCTCGACATTATCGTATTTAAAATATTGTGCAATTTGTCTCCATTAAGAGCTTATATATCTATAGCATCGTATTACACTATGTTTGAATCGCCCATGCCGTTAAACACACGCACACACACACACTCATACACACGTAGTAGCCAATAAAAATCAAGACAGCCATAAGGTTGTGTTAATAAAGGCTGATTTTAATTGGCTGTCGTCTTTTCGTGAATGCCACGTCAAGCCTTTAAAAGAGTTCATTTCTGGTCACGGATAAACGCGTACGAAATGACGTGTATTTTGTGAATTTACTTCTAACTTTCTCGACCATGTCATAAAAAACGAAGTAATTCTCTACACCAATTGGCAAATCAATTACATTGTCAAGTGCTACATGCTGTTAACTAAAGAATAGCTTTATTACCCTGATAAAAATATCCGTAAACGTATTCCAATTTGCCACGTATTCTTGAGCATTTCGATTTTGACTTAATACTCCTAATTTAAGCACCAAATCGTGTAATAATTCCTTACCTTCTATCTGGCTCTCCAAAGATAACTCATGAATTATTTCTTTAACGAGGGGAATTGAAAGCTTGTCAAACGCTCTTTCGAAATTTTCTCCTATTTTGAATTTCCTCTAATGCGTGTAACTAAATTATAGGCATTGCAGTCCAATAGGTGAACATGGGGCGGTTACACTCTTGTTAATTTAATGAAAGGGGGGTGCGTGATAGACTTACTTCCACGTGGTGCACCTTGGGAAACGTATACTCATACGGCAAAAAAGTCTATTAACTGGCGATTGACTTCTGGCGCAGTACTCATCCTACCTTTTCTCTCCCTTCATGTTTGTCTTTTTACATCTGTAAATCACTCTTCTGTTCCCCACCCCTCGACTTTCTGTTACTTTGATGTTCCTTCCCCCTGTGAAGCCCGAAGTCAACTAACGGGCTAATGATAACTATCAGAACGCCTGCTATTTGAAATAAATAAATAAATAATTTAATGAACGGGCCCAATAATATGATAGACCCTACGAGGTGTTCAATAAGTCTAAGTAAAAACTTTGCCTGATCGGCCGGAATTCAAAATGTTCCCCATTTCGTCAATGGGATATTAATTCAGTTTAGGTATTTCATGCGGCCGATTGCAGAAACAAGGGACTCTGAATACAGCTTCACTATACTTTATACGATTTAAATATTACACATGTGATTAAAAAACAAGAAAACTTTGTCAAGATCTATAATTTTTCTGCTATTTGTTTAAAGATTAGAATATAGATTATAAATAGTAATAGCAGTATCAGATATTAACCAGGAGATAAAAATGATTCCGTAAATATTTGTGCGTATTTCATTCAAACAAGAGCAATTAGTCATCGACGTTGTCATTAAAGTTTCTGAATAGTGGTCCAACATATTCACCACCCCCGCCACCATTTTGACCGACAGTGTGATCTGACATTGGTACTGGCCAAACATAACCTCCACTTCCGAAGTTAGTTGGTATATTTTCGTTATTCGGAGCAGGTAGAGCCAAAGTAACCTCTCCGCTTGTTGCCGCATCGCTTACAGCATTACGAATAGCGGAAGCATAATCTTCCGGCGCACTATCGTTGCTAGTGGTAGTATATTCCACTGTTGTAGGCAGACTCTCCAGCTCTAAGTCATATTGGGTAGGTCTATGTGACTGCGGCATCATAACTTTTGCTTTTATTGAATGGTTCATTTGTGCACGGGGTGGTAGTCCATCAGTGGATCTGTGGCTACTGCTATACCGACGAGCAGCGTTTGACTGAATAGAGGAACCAGATGTTGGTGTGTTAGTCAATTCTCCTGGTGGACTTGAGCCTGAATCCCTGTCACGTCTTGCACTTGACTCTGAATAAGCACCGGATAAACGTGTAGTCCGAGTATTTGTGCTTATCAAACTACTTGTTGGCTATAGAGCAATAATATTCATGAGATATTCATCGCAATTTAATTACAAAATCCTTTATCTTAATTAGACTACCCTGCTATGAAGGAAATATTCAATAGTGTCCGCCTTGCTTCGAAGTAACTGAAGAATGTCTGCAAATGATATTCGTTCTTCTGGGTTTTCACGCCAGCCTAAAAGGCATTGGGTTATTATTATTATTATCAACTACAAATTACAAGCTAGCAGAAGACGTTGATAGGTTTCCAGTGTGCATATATCCGGTTGTTGCAGACGTCCACCGGTCACGACATAACGCTTAACATCTTTGGTTTCAATTGTAGGGTACGGTCTCTGTCCAAACGTGAATATCTCCCACAGGGTTACGCCTGTAAAAAAATAATATTGATTGGTTTCAAATGGTATTATTATGCCATATTGAAAATTTTAGGCACGCTACAGCGAAGCCTAAAATCCTCCAGCTTGTCCAACTGTTTCTGCGTCCATTCCCAAATATTCAATCAGTCAACTAATCTTTTATTTCCATCAGATTAGCTACTTCTAATGCCTGTCTACATTTTTCCTGCCCCATACCCCTTTTATACTGGAGGCACAGTAGAAACCCCCATTTCTCAGTGAATATCATATAGGTAAATTAAATTATATCCGTGGCAATGCACTCAATGCCCAATGATTAAGTTAAATTTGACTCTAGTTAGGGACTTAAGTATTTATTTCATTGAAAAAAAATAAGGTCAACATAATTATGAAGATAGAAAGTACTATAAACTCAAAGCAAACAAATCATTAAGTGTATTTTCTTATACTTAAACGAACTTAGCAAATTGTCAAGAAAGTTATTTTCAGTACCGCCACGTTATCACCTTCATATTTGCGAATGAGTCATTTGATTAATCGTTATTGGCTAATTCGAACAAAGATAGCTTTTCTATTCTGCTTTTGGTTTATCTACCCTACAGCCAATCGTGAACAATCACATCATGGAACATTATGTATTGGCGTTATTCTCCTGATTCGAGTCCATCGTAGACCAGACATATAAGTAGCAAGAAAATAAAATGCTTTTCAATATAATTAAATTAGGTGAAAGCACTGCAGTAAATGCTGGGGCACCGGTTTGCACGTGTTATGCGTCACCAGTGCGCCGTATATTTGAAGCAGGAACTATCATGTGAATTTAAGATGCTGCATCAGTGTTCATGAAAGTTCTGCTGTTGGTTCCTTGGCGTGTATGAGACGTTAATTCTTCTAATTACTCATTGAACAACAACCCTATAGTTAAATAAAAAAATATGCGGCATCTGCTAATGAGCTCTATTTTGGTGTTTATAACAGCACATAGCAAAAATTTAATCTATTTGAATACTAGCTATTTACTTCTACCAGTCTCGCACATGTTTTAATTTGTTTTCTGCAATTAGGGCATATTAGTTTGACAAATATAGTGAAAAGATTGCTGGTTTAATTAAAACAACCGAAAAAGGTCAAAGCATTTAGAGTCTGAATGAGCAATTCCTACTTGTGGTCACTAAGTTGGTCACTATCATCATACCGACTCACGCCAATCTTGTCAAGTTGACAGACAATATGGCCGTAATGTGGCCACCTAAAATCAAATACGTGAACACGCCTTTTGTTCATACATAGTAAATAGTCTTTGTTGAACACCAGAGAGTCTTGGCATCAACAATACCCTGGTGATATTTTATGGGTGAAAATCCTGTGAACAGACTAACTGGAATTAAAAAGTGCCTTTATAATCTTATTTTACAAATGACAGTGATAAATATATAAGGTACTATAATCTAATCATGACTCCAATCCAAAGGTCACTAATTGATCGTGATTCAGGCAATATGATTCACCTAATAATTGTTTTCTGTTCAAAATAACGAAATTGTATGCTAAATAAGTTTCTCAACCATTACGGATCTCAGAAGAAAACAGCAAAAATGAGTAAATATGACTCCTAATACAACATGAGAATCAAGTGTAGAACTTAATTTTGCTACCACAATTTGAGCACATTCGTTTTACAAGACCTAAAGATGTCAAATGCCCTGCGATGAAAGTGGCTACGATGTTTCTTAAAAAGACCCAAAAAACGACATAGAACTTGCGCATGCAAATTTGTTTGTTTAACTCAAACGAAAATTTCAAAAATAGTCATCTCTAAAGCTATCTGAATACAAACTACACCTTTAGAGAATAAAAGATTATCAGTATGTTTTTCCTTACCGTATGCCCAAATATCCGTTTTGAATGAGTATCTTCCACTAGTCAGCGTTTCAATAGCCAGCCACCTTATTGGAACTCGCCCAGATTGAACAACAACTTCCTCACTTTCCTCTTCCTCTCCACTTAACATCTTCGCCAATCCGAAATCAGTGATTTGAACCCAATCACGTTCTTTGACTAAAACGTTTCTTGTGGCCAGGTCTCTGAAATAAGAAATTTGTTTTGGCTCGATATCATGAGTTGGATTTTTAGATGAGCAAAACTCATACAAGTCGGTTTGTACCTGTGAATGATACCGGCCGATTGAAGATAGGCCATACCATCTGCGATTTGTTCTGCCCAAAGTAGCAATAGCCGGTGGGGAAGATCGTGTCTTGATCTGCGAATATATCCATCCAGGCTACCGTTCGCTATATACTCTGATACCAGATATTTTTGTGAACCAGCCAGACAAACACCAAGAAGTTGTAGGCAGTTCTTGTGACGCACGGAACACATGACCTTTAATAGAGGTAATGAAATCAGTTTAAAGCAACAAAAAAGGGAATTATATATCTCAACTTTACCTTAGCTTCCTCAAGAAGTGCCTGCAGGTCACTGGAGCCATTTTGCTCATTGAGAATTTTAACAGCGACGTTTACATGCCGCCGATTATCTGGACCCTCAAATGTTGGCACTTGAACATCTTCAACACCATCCGGTATTCGCCATATGCCCTTATAAACTGCTCCAAAAGCTCCGGTTCCCAAGGCGACCTTGTTTTCAGGCAATTGAATATCATCAAGATTGATCATCACCAAGCGCCCCATGTTTGGTTGTTGGCGTACTGACCGTCGATATATCTAAACAAGGAAGTTAATATCCACATGTCAATAAAAGGTTTGAAACCACTTCGGAACCTACGGGGTTGTACGAATGACCATTGCGATAGATCAGGATTGGTTGTGGAGATTTGACTCCGTCGGCACTACTATCATGACAAAATTGGCAGGCAGATCCTTCAGAAGATGACCATGTTATTCGATTGCTGGCCGCGTATAGACTTGCTCCTTGTGCATCACTGAAACCTGAAAAACCGCCATTTTCGGCTGCCAAAGTACCAGCTCTCGATCCTGCAGTATACGAAACCACTCGATGAGGTCGACCGTTATTTGGCTCGCTATGCAAACGTAAAATCTGAAGCGAAAGCAGCAATTTAATAAGGCGTTAACAAACCTAAGGCATATTTTGAAGGATGTTCTGGCGTTTTTTAATTTGTGTAATATTCTTAAAAAGTCTATAAACCGACAATTGACTTCTGAATTCAAACTACCATGACCTCACTGTTTGCCACATTCCGCCACTTTCAAAATACTTTCCTCTCCATTTCTCTATCATTGTGTCTTTCTCTTTTACCCCTATGAATCACTTTTTTGTCCTCCCCCACCTCAACTTTTTGTGACTTTGATGTACCTTCCCTCGGTGAAGCCCGAAGTTAACTAAAGGGCTAATAATAACTATCGCAAAGCCCGTCATTTTATAAATTCTAAAATCCTAAAACAAAATGTACACAATCGAAATGCATTCTGAAATTATATATTACCTTATCGAATACTCTTACAAATGGAGATGTTGAGGGCTTGGTTATGAACGAGTTCTTTGGTCTCCTTTGACGACGTTTGAATAGGCAGGCAAGAGCAATGCAAATAAGAGAGATTGTAAGCACGACTGCAAGGGGAACAACCAAACCGGCTCCAATTTTATGTGATTCTTTTGCGGACTCCGAGAGTTGTCTTTCAATGAGAACTGAATCGGAATTGACATTGGCGGAAGTGTGACAAGTAAGGTCTCCAGTTAGTGGATCGTATTTAGTAAATGGCATTTCAGCAGGACAGGCAACTTCACAAGTAAAGTGCATGGGACTCTCTGGGTTCTAAATTGAAGTCAGCAGTCATATATATATCTGAATTGCCGTTCAAGTAAAGTAAAGGAAACATACTTACCTTCTGTCTCTTATCCGACTTTGAATAGCCATATTCTGGAGGGTTGAATGCATCTTTGTTTAACATATATGTAACAGTTGAATCATTGGGAAGATGCCACAACTCATTTTTTTTATCAAGAGCTCCAGAATGCCAAACACGATAATGAACGCATCGACGACAATGAGCAGACGTTGGTCCCCAACACCCACCTCTGCATTCCTTGTGGCAAAGAAGACATTTCCCATTGATATGTCGTGTCCAGAGTTGTGGCCTTGGAAAGCTGTCTGATCCACGTATTGGACTGGGTAGATTTGATGTAAGAAATAATCCTCTTCGATCCAATGATTGTCGGAAATGATAGGCTACATGTACCTCAGGTGGATGAGTAAGCGAAATCTGGAAGGTAAAATCTAGTTAAAACGGGTGTCATCTTGAACTGGGACCTCTAACCTTCTGGACATTCCTTAACACAAGTCTCTTTGAACCAGAATCCTTGACAATCTAAGCAACCAGGGGTTGTATTGGTCGCCCTAAGGACACTGTATCCGTTACATGTGCGACAGAGGCTGTGACAGGAGCGACAAGCAGGTACTGCATGGACGCCTTCCTCCACAAAAGGCCTGAATCTTGAAAGAGCATCTACCGATTCAATCGTCCTGAAGGTACCCATCGGGCATGCTCCATGCATGCAAAGTAGAGCTCCATGCTGAGTTCTTACTGAATGTTCTTAAATAGTGAACACGATTTCGTTAAAACTCGATATTCAGCATAAAGGTTACAGCTAAATGTATTTTATACCTTTCAAGATCCCGTCAAACGAGATGAATTCCAGGAACATCTCGCATTTTTTGCATCCTCCTGGACCTGGGTAGTTTCCTGGTCCCGAACAAACTGGCTTCCGGCTAAGTGAACGTTGATGACACTTAGCATTACAGGGAGTACAGACTCCCTTTCTTGCGTCCAGGAAGGTATTATGGGGGCATTCCACTACGCATTCACCTTTAAACTGAATGAGTGATAAATTCGTCGTAAACCTGAATTATACTTACTTAAATTAGGAGCGATAATACTTACACTAGCATGCTTGCACGGTCCAACACATTGGTCAGGCCCAGGACCAGTACATGTTTGAGCGCATTCTGAATGACAGCGTAAACAAGAGATTGAAGCTTTAGCATCTTTAGATTTTCCCTGGCTAACCTCATCCATAATATGTCCAGCAGCGAGTCTAGCTAACTGCAATCGCTTTGTCATGGGATTAGGAGGTGAGGTCATAGATAATTCAGCTGAGATGTCCTCTATTGGCGTTTCGTAATATCCGGGTAGTTCGGTACAACTATTTACACAAATGGTGTCTTTAATAGAATGGCTACGACATCGTATACAATCCTCACGTCGTGGGCCCCAACATCCAAATGCCGGATTACAGGATGGATGACAGTAAGCACCTTTTGCTCCTAATGGTTCAAATTACTGGAGTAAAGAGTATATAGATATGAATTCGGTTAATCTGATGGTCATGCATTCTTACGGCACTCATCTGCAGTGGAGAGATTGTGAAGCTGAATTTCAAAATGGCTGCCCTGAATGCCCTTTGCATCTGAGTCAAAAAAGTAAATACTTTCCAGAAATAGAAAAAAAGAAAACTACCTATTGTCTGTACGTAACACAAATTAGGTGACTCAATGAAGGAAATGCTTCCATGCGGCGAATCTTGAAGTTTGTGCAATCCAGCAAATTCGATATCTCCATGTAGCACTGCCAAGCTTATGCGGAAATCTGTTAAATAAATTTACCATTATGAAACGTGTTTGGGAACTAGATATAAGTTCCTGCAGTTCTTACGTTCACCACCAATCTTGCGGAGATTTTCTAAGAAAGTTAGATTTTTCAACGATGTTGGATGTCTGCGAAGATCTAGATAGACAAACCCAGTCACTTCTTGTAGGGAATGAAGTGCCCACAGTTCTTCCGAGCTTTTAATAGGCAAATTCTTTTGATGCTCGTGCCTAAAATGAATGCGTTTTTAGCAATGTTGTATCTAAAGTAAAACCCATCAATTATGCAGAAAGGAGTATTTTAGATGCTTCATTAAGCATAGTAATCTAATGGAGCTATTGGTATGAAGAATATTTGCACTTAATGGTTTGTATGACCTCGTCATCACCAAATGCACAATGTCTCCATAGTGAAGCTGCTTTTGTGGTATTAGTATTATTTTTCCTTATTACCTTATTATTCATTTTAACTCATCTTAAAGAAATAATCGTAATTACGATGTGGAAGTTTGCCTTATTTTATTCATAGTCAACTATTACTCAGCATGAAAGTCGAATTGAATCTCTTTGGGCACGAAAATAAGCTATTTATTTATGCGTGTGACTTTGAAGGAACACACATCCGCCTTGTGGTTAATGCACAACAGACTTCAATGTCCCCTAACAAAGTCAGGAACTTAAGCACTCACTTTCTTTGCAACAAAACGATGTCTACTTTCAAGCAGTGCTACTTTTCATACAAATGGAGAGGTTGCCTACTACTAATGTACTTTTACTGATAAAACCTTTTGATATGATTAGTGACTTAACAATAGGACATTTACTCACCCATAGGACTCTTCTGAAATCACTAGGTTTCCAGAAAGAGTCGTGCAATTCTCAAGACTTGCTAGAGTTATGGCATCTAGACTTGAACCTCCTGTATAGCAAGCTAAAAGAGGGGAAAGTAATCAAAATACATCTTTCTTCCAAAGTTGTAAATGAAAATAAAATTAATTTTTTTCAATATTAAAATCTATGAGACCACTTTGGTCATTCATATTCATTCCTGTTGTTGTGGCATTAACAAGTGCATAGAAGTTTGAGTTATTTAAAGTATTATTCAAATTAATGAAAAGGCCAGTATTCGAGTGACTTACTTTTTGGACAATTTTCTCCACAAGGAATGCAGAACTGACCGGAAGCGTAGTATAATCCAGGAGTACATTCGGTAACACATCTAGTTCCCTCCGCCATAAGCGTTTCTACAAGTTGTTCAAATTATACGCAGTTGAGTTCTGCGGCAACTTGTCCTCTAAGTAAAGGTTAAGTCATCCTTGGTAGCGAAAGCAACGATTAGAAATGCTCACGGTAATAAGCTTAGGTTTTTGAGGAGATCTGGCATACCATTTTAAGATCCCACAAGTTCACCAGAAATGCGAAGTCAGGCTGCAAAATTAAGTGCGTATATCCAGTACAAACTCATGCGCTAAATTACAAACAAATGAATCTATCTAATCAAGGGAGTAGGATGGAATCCTTCAGTGCCTTGTTTTCTTGACATCTAGACTGAAGTATGCAAAAGACAACCTATCTCGAAAGCGATAGACTTAATGTCACGTTGTGTATCCTGATCAACGTATACTCATACAGCAAAAAAGTCTATAAACTGGCAGTTGACTCCTGACTTCAAACTGCCATGTCTCCACTGTATATCATATTCGACCCCTCCACAGTACCCATCTTACCTTTTCTTTGCCTTTGCGTCTATCTGTCTGTCTCTTTTACATCTGTGAAACCTTATTCTCTCCCCCATCTCGACTTTTGTCACTTTGATGTTCCTCCTCCTCTCTGTGAAGCCCGAAGTCAGCTAAAGGGCTAATGATAACTATCAAAACGCTTGCCATTTGAGATAAATATAAATTTAATCATAGAACTTGACTTTCGGATGACTTTCAACCTTTGGAGAGTATGGGAAAGTGTTTATGTGCGACCTCTGTGAACTAGTCATACCCTGATTTCACCTCCAGTTTATTGCACATAGGGATAGAGCTCGCTGCTCAGATCCAA
>UZAE01000879.1:0-17278 GCA_900617975.1 Rodentolepis nana | reverse complement strand
GAGTTGTACGGCCGCACCTCCCAATCCTGGCGAGCAGATAACGTCCCACAGATTTCTACACGAATAAGCCATGATGTATCCTCAGTAATCTCTATTGGTAAAACGTCTTAAAATTAGTTAAACAATGTCCATGGGACTGAAGAAGCAGATATATAGCGAGCATAAAGTTTATTGAAATTATAGTGAAAGCAAAAATGATAAGTAATTGATCACATTTAACGCCCTCTGGAATGGTCGGGTTGGGAATCGTGTTGGGAATGTGTATTCCACAAGTTCTAGGCTACATTCAAACGACTAAATTATAGATGTGCTTCTTCCATTTCATTCTCATAATTTTCTACCCTAAAAGTCCAGTTCCTTTAGTGAAAATTAGTTCTTTAAATCAGGACAGAGATCGGCAAATACAAGCTCCAGGAAATAAAATCACAAATTTAAAAAAACTGTGCGATTTTAATTTATTTTCATAATCTTTAAGAGGAAGATATGTTGCTCTAATATCCAATTTGATTCTCTTAGGAAATCAAGTTCTGCAATTGCGTAGAGCTTAGTACTTTCGTAGGGCAGGGGTTTACCTATTGCTACAACAAAAATAGTTCATCTGACCTCATACTTCATTACGCTTATTGGACAAAAATTTGTAAAATAGGCTTTCCTTTCTTTGTATTCAAGAAAATACACAGTTGGCCAGAAAACCCTAAGCACCTTTTGTATATCTTCCTCTAATTAAGGTAGATTTGATCAAGTCAGAGGAATTAGGGCAATGAAGGAAGACAAATCCATTTTCATGTAGGCCTGTGAGAGAATAAGTGTATTAAAAGGAAATGTGAATTTTTTTCTCTTCATCCAGCTTAAAATGTTACTAGGATTTGAAATGGCAAATGGATTAAGAATTTGTAAAATTACAAATGCTTCCCTAGGCTGGGCAAAATTAATATTAACGTATTATTATCTCAAAATTTAAATGAAATAGATTGGGGAATTGTCTAAATTTATTATGATTACTAAATTTACGGACAATTGATTTCATTTCCATTCCAATCATTCATGACATCTCTACCCTTTTTCCACACAAAATTATGTTTTTTTGTAATAAGACTTGTAAAATAACCACAAAGTTTGGATTAACTTTTTAATATTTTATTCCTATTTGCTTTTAGATGGAAAAAAAGTTGGATTTGCAATTGCAACTTCATCGGAGAAAACTTTTGACGATGAAATGGGGCAGGCGGATCCTCTGTTTAAAGATTTTGTCCGTAAATGTTTGGCGTAAGTTTCAATTTCACTCTTTCTTGGTACCCATAATTTCGATTACAAAAGGATTCGTCTGTTCTATTTCCTTGCTAAACGTTCCTAACATAGTTCAATTTAATTTACTATTAAAGGTGGAATCCAGAGGATCGAATAACAGTCAAGGAAGCCTTGAAACATCCCTGGATTAAAAACGAAAAATCCTTGAAATACACAACTGAAATTGGCAGTGAGTTTGACAAAAAATAATGTGACAATATTATTCACCTGTTTGTTAACTCTGGGTCTACCAATGCGTTAAGTTTTGTTTAAATAAGATTATAGGTTAGAATTAGATTAATAGACTGGTTAAAGAAAAAGCAGTACTGACCAGATTAATATTCATTGTTCCTATTCGGTCTTCTGCATTTTTCCCCATTGTAAACACATCCATCTATTTCATGACAGAGTATGGAATTTCATGTTTCGGCAACAATTCTGACGAGTTGTTAGATTTTTGGAGCATAGCCAAGTGTCAATTTGATATATTCTATTTCAACTGACGTCGATTAGTATCCACTCAAGACAAAAAAACTACGTGATCGAATTTGCATTTCACCTGGGAATATTCATATTTCCTCAATTAGGAAGCGCCTTTATTGACGTGACTTTAATGATCATTCCACAATGCATTAGCTTAGAAATTAGGTCTTTCTTCTTGCCATTTCTATTTTGGAAGGTTATGTCAGAACTAGAGAGTTCAATAAATGTGAAATTACCTTTGGTGGATAAAAGGGCAAAGTCATGGACAATCGGGCCAGAACCAAAATTTTCATTTTATGGAATGGAAAAGGTCCTGAGAAAAGATGAAGTATTGGAAAGACCAAAGATTTATTCTCACATTTTACTACCCCTATATTAACTAGAATGAGTTAAGAGGGTTGGTCACCTAGACGGCAGGATATGTGCCGGTGGGAAATGATTTTGCAATTTTTGACTTGGCATGCATACATGTTCATCATTGATAATAATAATACTAATAATAATAATAACGCAAGTCAATTTATTTTAATATTGCATAGAACACACGGATCGACCAATAGAATTCATAAAATTTCAGTTCTACAATGCTGAAGAGAGCCTCTAAAGGCTTTATAGTTAGAAATATTGTATTTAAATATTTTCTTCCAGACTTAACTATATTCATGGAAAACTTTCATTCTTTAACTGAGCAGCCATGGAATTGGGTAAATTATCTGAATTTGTATATCAGAAAATTCAAATAAGCGGAGTGATTGTCACAATCAATAGCTTTCACATGATTGTTGTACCAAACGCAAAAAGGTTAATTTAACGGACTCCTTCTTTGGGTTTAATCACTCAGGCATTTTGAAACACCCCTACTTTCCTGGATCTAATTCACTATAAATGAATTTTAGTCGTGGTTGCATTATATTTAATAAAAAACTGATTAAAAATAGGTTGTAACCCGAAATTTCTTATTCTCCTCCAAGAAAAAACTTCAACTCGCAAGCAGCGTGATGAATCTTTGATTAATTTCAAAGATTTGCATATATCAAGCCCTTCTGACAAACGGTTTGAACGTCAAGGAAGTGGTGTAAGGTAAGTCACTGGGTAGCTAGAATAATTCCTACATTGTTTCCTTTAAATGTTAAATGAAACTGTTTAGGTTATATATTATGGATAGGTTATTCAGTATTTATAAAATGGTAATGATAGATTTTAGACAGGAAATAAAAAGAGAAATTAATGACAGAGACCGTCATCGCATACTTTATGAGTAGAACTGATATATGTGTGATTTATCAAGTTCAACATCTACTGACTAGAAAATTTTATAAAATTATCCTTAATATTTAACATTTAAAACGTGGTTAACTTTTGCACCGTCAGTTGGCAAACGAAGCATTACTTATAATTCTAACAAAAATATATTAGACTCACCCAAATAACTGATAAATTATGGGTAATATCTAATAAATTATTAGTGTTAAAGATGCTTAAATTTCTTTTTATTGCAAAATTGGCAATTTATAAATTGAATCTTACGTATTTTGGCTAAACTACAAAGAATGTATTAGCATTTACAGCATATACATGTAATATTCATATATTGAAAGTGCTATATTTTTTATTTCAACTAGTTTTCAATGGCTGCAGCCAATGGATCTCAAAATCCGAAATAACACATATGAAAAAACAGCTGTCTGTTGAGCCTGAAATACTTATTCAGCACTTTCAGCATTCATTTTGTTTCCACCTTTTTATAAACGACTATTTCTATTTCTGTACGTATGGCTATATGTTGATTCAAGAAATCAATAAATCAGATTTTCTTAATGGATTTTTTTGATTTGTTTACTGGATGCGTAGTTTTCACATATTGCTGCTTACTACTTAAATTGGTGTGGATTTATGCTAATTTAAATTATAACGCTCCTAGAAGATAAATGAATATGAGGAGTATGCCATACGCAAATGCAACTATGCAAACTGCAAACTACTTCTGATAATCATAAGGCTAATTATAATTTCTCACCATGTTGTGCAGTAGGAACAAAATATGGAAATCAATGTGAAATACAACCACGAAAAAGTTCCAAAATATTGCGATAGCTCCCTTATTCATCGAAATTTTAGAAGCAGTGCTAAAATATTTAATACTATATTTCAAGATCATTTTGAAAATTTAATTTTTAAACAATGGTTACTTAGATGCCAACAATCATTGTATTTAGAAACAAATATTAGGCAGTAATTTCAATACAGGGCAAAATATTAAGCGTCAAGCTAGTGAAATCTGTATAATGGGAGAAGATTAATGTCGTTGACTCAATTATGAAGGTAGAAATTTGTTTCTTATAAAACATTACATTTCCAGTAACTTAAAAAATATTCGGCAATATTTTTGTTAGATAGTAGAGCCATAATTTAATAATCAATATTCTGAGCAACGAAAAGTTCTAATTACCTGATATTGAACGTAAACTTCTAAAGCTTTTAGTATGTTAACTCATAGCGTTTATATGGCGCGTAAATTGGTCCTCGCATTAACAACCTCGAGGACTCAATGTGCCAGATTTAATTTTTCAAGGTTAAATCCGAATGGTGTTTCCAGAAAGTCTACTCAATAACCTGTTTGTTTTGGTGGATTAAGTGTCGATTTTTGTGCGTAATTGGGCGCTTTATAAGTTTAAGTGTTTCATATAGTAAAATGTTAGCAAATAAGTGACCCAACGTTCATATTTTTGTTCAGAAAAAAAGATGGCGAAAACTGAGGAGTGTTTTATAATGACTTTGGAAGAATTGGCAAAATTTGCAGATGAATCTGTTGCAGTATCAGACTTGGAAGAAAAGAAGAAAACAATTACTAATGTTTTGGCTTCTTTGAATTGCTCTATTACAGCAAAAGGTTTTAAATGCCATTATTTTTATGCCGTTTTTAGCGTCATTTCGTGATCTTTTTTACAAAGATAATAGGCACATTGGAAATATATTATTTATTTTGCAAGTATATTTATCTCAAAATGTTCGTATACAATCGATTGCACTTTTAAGAAAGCTATCTACTGGCGCAGGTTGGTGTTTTATTTTACTTGCTATATTTCCCAATTTAGCTGAAGAAAAAATTCTTAATGACATAGTTAATGCTGATGGAACACGAATTATACTGCAGGCGCTTTGTGCAGAATTCGCAGAGACCGATTCTGATGAAGAATTAATGATAGACGTCCACAAAGTAAATCTCGATTGTTTTCTTTGCATAAAATATTTCTTCTCATTAGCTGCTCTATAAGCTTGCGCCATTTGATCAAAGATTCTCTCTTCGGGTTAAACTTAGCCAATGTATTCCCATAACTCTTAGTCTATTAAGAATACAGGTACGTAGCATTTAATTCGTTTAATTTTTAAATTGTCTAATATATTTTCTTTATATATTTACTTTATTTGCATCAGTCTTGTGTTATCTCTTTTAATGCTAAAACTTTGGATGTATAGTCAGTGTGCAAGAAGCTTCAAAATTATAAGAAGTGTCCCATTTGATTACAGAAGGGTAAATTAAAATAAGATATTTGTTTACAAGTATTAAATATGGAATATTACGGTTTATAATATACCGAAAATTCAATAGTGCACAACAGGTATTGAAAGTTTTAGCCATTAATTTCGATATGCTACTCGACACCTCTCGACATTTTGGGAAACTTGTCTATTTATTTAGTGTCGTTTGGTGTAATCCGTTGGTTGTGATGTTTCCTGCACTCGCATATGTGTCTGCTTCACCTTGTTCCAGTATGGTGTTTTTTCGACGTTCAGTTGGGAGTAGAGACGTCTCTCATATCCCTTTCATCATGATATAGGACACGAAACCTCTATCACAATCGCACTGTAATGAACTTGGTCAATTATAAATTTGCCGTTCATGTCTTATTTTAAGACGTTTTTTAGATATCTCCCTTTAGTAATATCGAATTGGAAGTGTTACGTGTGGATTCTGTGTGCAGTACTGAGTCCCTTTTTGTTATAAAATGGGCCAAGAGATGTTCTTATTAAAATTATTAATTGAACAGGTAAGGTAATAATTTTCCGGAGCGCATTGATCTCGATCGGAAGGAGCGTGAAATTAGTAAAATATCCTTTCTTTTATTCCTAAAATTTTAAATCTGAAATTGTTAACTGAGAGTTATCGGAGTTGATACACATCCAATTAGTGTATTGTAGAAGCGAGCTAGTAAAGTTTGGCGGACGGATTCGTGATCTTTCTCCTCGATCCAAGATGAGCCCTGAATGAACGTTCTCTTAAATGTGTCCCTGAGGTACATTCGAAATGTCACAACCTTAAGCTTTCACGTATTAGTATTTACCGCGTCTTAGTAGTTAAGATCTAAGTAAGTTCAGAAGAAAATGAATAGTCAATTCACCTCCACCCCTTACTGCCTTGAATTCAAATTTGGGTCAGATGAGTAGTTGGGCATCCAGCTTCGAATTTGTCTTTTCAGTTCACTGAACGAGATAGCAAGAATGAGATCACGATGGACAAGTTTATTGTCAGAAGTCATTTTTGATAGAATGGGATAAGACCGAATTAGTCTGAAATTTTCCTTAGCTATTGGAGATTGTGAAGACAACAGTGGTCGTATCTCAATGCTGATTTAGGTATGTGTTTACCAACGTAATGTGCATTTCTAAAGATGGTATAAACAACTTCAGTGATGTGTATTGTGTAGTTAACCTAACAACAATCATTCAATAATCCCATGTGTTCTTTTACTCAGAATAAAAACAAGCAACTTAAGCATCCATGATTTTTCTGTTGTGAAATTTGAGATCACAGCTGTGGATCAGGCATTCAAAGTTCTACGATGGGCATATGGTAGTCAACCCACAAAGATGTCGTGTTCGATCCACCGGACTTGATCTGAGGTGTGACCTCATTTCCATGTCCCCATTCCAATTCCCCTTAGCCACCCTCTCCTCCTCTGGTCCCTCATATTTTGCATGTCTCAACGAGATAGTCATAATTTCTCCACCCAAGTGTGCAAACCTAACGCCGCATAGATGTGAACCCCCATCTGCCATTACTATATTTCTATAAGTTTCATTATTAAAAGTAACCATTTGTTGAGGAGAAATCACTTCTCTGAATTCTTGCCTTTTGAAACAATTAGCCCTTAATACTCTATGGCGTTTTGGAAACATGTATTTGTATCAAATGGCAGGCTTTATGGTAGTTGTCACTGACCCTTTAGTTGACTTCGGACTTCAAAGAGGTGGAGGAACTGACAAAGTCACAAAAATTTGAAGGGGAAACAGAAGACTGATTCATAGATGCAAAATGGGCAGATACAAAGGTAGATAAAAGGTGAGGTGAGTACTGTGGAAGTGGTTGAATATGACATGCAATGAGGTCTTGGTGACTTGAAGTCAGAAGTGAACTGACTATTTGTGGACATTTCTGCCGCATGAGTATACCTTTCCCAGTGTGCACCACGTGGAGGTAAGTCCATCGCACACCCCGTTCTGGAAACATAATAATAAGCATTACAAAATCATTTGTATTAGTTCTCCAGGGTGTCTTAGATGCAGTGAACGCGCCAGTCATAACAAAAATTACTTAATGGAGTTCTGTGATTAAAGTGATTAGAGAACTGTCAAAATGCGGATTTTGAGTGGGAGAAATCCTCAGAGTTTTAACTTCCTACTGAGTGTGTTGGAGATTACCCTCTCTGTGTTTTTTTTGTGGATTAAATTAGGAAGGGTTTTATTTTTTAAACTATGTCAACACGATCTATTGGTCACACATTGCATACGAATTTTTTTATGGCTCAACGATTGATATTTTAATCGTCATTAATCAGTAAATATTTATTGATGATTTTATTACCCTTTTCGATTTGTCCTCACCGTCTCAATTAATTCACGCTGAATTTCTTTCAGTAATGTGTGTATCAGAGTGACTTTTCTTAAGACCTATCTGCTCTTTTTTAAACCAGGTAGCAAATATTCAGTCCATCGTGAATCATAACTCGCGTTATACGTCTATCCGATTGCCCAAGATCTCCCATTCAGCTCCAATAATCTCTAACGCCAACCAACAGACGCCTAGTCGGAATGAAAGTCGCCGATCTTCACTAAATATTCCTCGTCTCCCCACCTCTTTGACCAATAGAATCAACATCCTGCTTAGAGCCATTCTCTGCTACTGCTTTCGTAGGGGTCGGTCTAATACCGCTACCTTGGGACGTCTCGGTGTCCTAGGTCTTCTTTGCAAGGTACTGATGGTTGTTTCGGGGTTATCAACTACTCAGACGGGAGTTTTTCCTGCATCAGATGAGACTGTAAATAATAGAATGAGGGTGGAGAAATGCACTGGGAACGCGTTGAAGATAATGACCAACTTCTCAATTATCCACCAAGTTTTGGTGACCATGACTGCTATTATGAAGTGGCGTAAGTAATGACTTCTATACTCTTAGTTTCCATGCCCTTTAATCTTGCGACAGAATCTAATAAGTGAAAATGGTAATCCAATGTGAGAAAAGAAGGGGATTTGGTTGTGTCCTTTTTGTAAGGGACAGGAGTCCCCTGAGAAATGAGAGTGTTCGTATCACTTTTAGTAGTTTGCATCCTTTGCGACTATGAGCAGGTAGGTGTAATTAGCGAGCATAGCAACACTCATTCGAGTTTATCCAGTTAAAACTTTAATGTAATGCCCTAGTTTATTTTCCCAGTAATGTTAGAAATGATAGTTGTCTTAGCTAGACTATTGCAATAGTGTTATAAATGGCTAATACGCCCGTAAGTTTATGATAATAATAATGAGAATGGTGAATATTGGGTTTTCCATCAAAGCGATTTGGGGCTGGCTCGAAAAACGCTTTAGTTGAATACATTTCGGTATAATTTTTAATGTATTTCCCTTAGAATCTTGCTAATAGCTAATCAAGTTTTGATTCCCATATTTCATCTATTCGGCTAAAAACGGCCCATTAATTAATTTAATTATCATTATCTAATACCAAAACAAACATTTCTGAAGTGATTACCCATGCCCATGCTACTTTTGCTCGTTTTTTCTCCCGAATTTTGGAGGAATTAACTTCGCACTTTTGTTTCAAAATCGTTTTAAAATGGGAAATGCTAGCAATCCAAATTGATCAGGGTTACCTGGATCGCTTTAATTTATTGAAGTGCCGTGATCAATTTTGAAAACTGTTTACAAAATGGATGCATTTCCACGAACATTGACACTGAAACCCTACAAATTGGCACCTTCATGGTAATAAGTTATTTTTCTTTTTGTGCCTGTCTTTTGTTCTTATCATGTTTTCACGTTGCACCAGTTATATTGTCCATTGGTTTTAGCTCATTCTAGTCGATTGCTCTGTTTATAAGGCAATGCAAAAAGTATTATCAACCTAGATTATATGCCAGTAGAACCTTTGACTGCCAATCGAATTACAAATTACAAGTGAACACTGCGAAAACTTGTTAAGCTAATTGTGCCCCCTTGTCTTTACAAACGTTACCACTGTAGCGGATTGCTACGCTAGTAAAGCCTGACCGACTCAGAAATCTCTATTGCAGATTCTTCAACATCTAGCTAGACTCCCGAAACAAGCTAAGCTATAGCCCAGCTATGGAGGAAACAGACGCGTAGCACGGAGCACGTTTATTCAATACGTATATTGATAGCGAATTGTGTTTTTGGCAAAGCGATTAGTTATCAGATAAATCTAACATAATTTGAGTGAACATTAATAGCTAAATATCTGAGTAGTGTTCTGTAGCAGGATTTCTATTGGTCATTGGCTGTGCTTCTCCGCAACCAATCCGTGTGCGAGGTTGCACGGCCGCACCTTAATTTTAGTGTGTGCGCCCGTGATGAAGTGTCCCACACTACTACATCTCAGGTTGGGCACAAAAACAATGGAAGAACGTTTCCAGTAAGAGAGAAAAAATTGGAAGTATCAGACTCAAAATTCGTAAATTTATACTGTGGTTTAGTAAAAAAGTAAAATTCTAATAAATTGTTGGCGTTAGACTGCAACTAACAGCTTACGGAAAAAAAACGCCTTTCCAAAATGTGGTTGTCTAGAGTGGACTCCAGTGTAGTGCACAACAATTATGGGAATTCGAGACTGAAACAGAAAAGATCAGGAAGCGTAAGCATGTCATCCAATTATCTACACCCAACGAATAATGCAAAAAATCGATAATCGATAGCCCATATTTGAGCTTTCAATATATATGGAGATGGAACGCAACGACTGTCCGGTGTTTACGCACGCTTTCAAATAAGTAAGTTCAATTTCATGCAAAACTACTCGAGCTCTTCTATGTTATAAGCAGAGCAGAGCGTAACTCAATATTTACAAAATAGTACTAACGGATGATCGATAAGCGAATTAGAGTTATTTTTTAATGTTGTTAAACTGCAAGGCCTTGTGGCTTCAAACGAAATGTGGCCTCAATCACTACGGCTTCCTGATTCAAATCATTACCTCTTTTATTTCTGCTGGTTAAAAATAGTTTCATCCAATAAAATAACGTTATTCGTGTGCCAAATTGTAAATTACTGTCATATCTAATTTTACATTTTATTATTGGCTTTTGAGAATTGCGGCTAAAAAGATTATGAATGGTCACCTGATATCCATCTCTTTTTCCATGAGTCTTATTTCATACATCTGATAAGTAGTGCTTTGCCAATCTACGAAAGATATTTTTTCCATACTTCCGAAATGTTATCATATCTAAACTATTTATATCAAATGGCAGGCGTGTTTTGATAGTTATCATTAGCCCTGGAGCTGACTTCGGGGCTTCACAGAGAGGAGAAGGAGCATCAAAGTGACAAAAAGTCGAGATAAAACAGACAGACAGACACAAAGGCATAAAAAGGTAAGATGAGTACTTTGGAAGGGGTCGAATATGACATGTAGTCGGGCCATAGTAGTTTGAAGTCAGAAGTCAACTGCCGACCAATAGACCTTTTTGCCGTATAAGTATACGTTGCCCAGGGTGCACCACGAGGAAGTTAGTCTATTGCGCACCCCATATCTAAACTATGAACCAATGTCTGTTTTTTTTCTGACTTGCTTGTGTGCTTTGAATTACTCTCGTAAATGAATGCTCGAAGTTTGCCTTTGAGATCACATGATCTAATTTGATCGAAATAGCTTTATGCTATCCTGCTACTAGGGGAAGTAGTATAAAGCTGGGTCTTTTAAAGTAGTTTGGGGTTAAAGTAACTAGTTGTAACTCGTCTTACATCAAGAAACTTCATAAGAATGTCCGCAAACAAGCTAGTCAAATGCACACGCCGGTACGCAGAGCAGACCAATGATGGTCAGTGTGTGGTCTCTGGCTAGACCAAGGCATATGCTCAGCTTTATGCTGATTGTGCTAGGTGGGCAATTTGTGAACACGAACAAGATGGCTGCTTCTTATTTGCTATTTTTCATACTTCTTATAGACTTTATGCCCATTCTTACGTTATTCTTTTTTATCCTTTGACTCCTCATCAAACTCTCAAGGGATGTTGGAGAGCCAACTCAACTTTGCTTTGTATAGTTTGGTTTATGGCATTTCCTCCCTCTGTTCTTTCAGCTTTCTTCCACTCTCTTTAGCCTATCTCTCATCCTCATTCTCTCTCTCTCCTGCGCTATATCTTCGGTCTTGTTTTTGTCTTTTACTCTTTGGTTGTGCATGCGCTTGTCTTTGGGAAGACAACCAAAATTTGCAATGTTTGCTCTATGATGCCTGATGTTTTCAAGCGTCGTTCTTCATTCGTTTACAGTCCCCAACTCAACGATTACAAGTATTTAGTGATTGTAGTCCTCAGTTGAGGCGACTCAATTCTAGCACATTATCACTCGTTCCCGTGTCATTCATATTTGTTTGTATTACCGGTTGGAATTGCCGGTTTCAGTTAATTAAACAGGTATGATATTGATTTCCCTAAACCTACTGAAATATGGTCTTCTGGATTTTCGGTGGGAAAGGTCTTTGCACTGTCATTTCAATGTTTGTTTATGTGAAAAAAATATTTTTGCTCGGGTTTATGGGAAAGAAGAAAGGTAATTTCAATAGATAGCCCTATTTTTTGAAAGTGATCGGCCAAAAAAAATTTTTAAATTCGTTATTCTGTGTGTATGGATAGTACTTGGAGCTAACTCTTCTTTATCGATGGATGTATCGCTTGCGATGTTGACGGTCAAATTCAACCATCAACTAAATCGATTGGCACCACCAATTGCAGGTAGCTCATTCTACATAGAGGTTTACTTATAGTTGCGTTTATTTGCTTTTCAATGCAACTTTTCCTTCATTTAAATGTCATTACTCTCTTCCCCATTTACTCTTTGCTCTTAGTGGGTTTATGTGCCCTCAGAGATTCCTTTTCATTTCTTAGTAATCATATGAGCATTATGCGAAAGTATTAATTACTTGGTGATCGGTTTTCTCACCACCTTCAACCTCGTCGGTCATTGAGTTGAGTCTTCTTCTCATCTCTGAGGCTCTAGACAGATCGTCGCTAATCAATCGCAGAAGCTTAAGGAGGCGGACGAATTAATGCTGATTAACTTTATTAGGAATTAATAAAGTGCGCTCTTACATTTCGCTGATTGGTCAATGTTCAAAGGCAATAGTCTTCAAAGTTAGCGCTAGTACGTTTAATTTTAGGGGGTCACATAAGTCCTCGAAATTTCCCTTTAATGTTCACACAAGGTCAAGTGGAGTTATTAATTAAATGAACCCCGGGGGGCAGTAGCAATAACCACCTTGACCTAAATAATTTTCAAACCAAGATGGACTAGGTCGTCTTAGGTCCAGTTAGGACCCCCTTGAATCTCTTTTCTAATGCTTTAATGCCTCAAATTTTATTGGTTGCTACGCGACTGAAATTAAAAATATTTTTTTTGTCGAAAGGTGGAGATTGTTGGAGCTTAGGCATGGTTCTTCACTGAAGCATAATAATATAATCATTTTTTCAATGTTTGCATATGAAAAGGTCCCTTTAGTGGGTGGATGTAAGTAAAATGAGCTTGCAAAGGGGAATCATCTGTATGCTGAACTTTTTTAACTTCCCAGTTCGCTTTCGCAAACACTTTGCCGTCGATCTGCATGTTAGAGAGGTGGTTAATACCGTCTAATCTATTGCCGATTTTCTCGTTCTCTTGGTGAATATTTGATGAGGTTTCGTTTAAACCGATCTGACATTAAATGTGGAAATATTGCTAACGATCAGATCAATTCTAGTCGGAGGTTTGTATAATTTCCTGAATTCGTCGTTTATTTAGCGTATTTTCCCAACAGGAGTTCTTGTGGCTTGTAGTTTCTTAGCACAAAAATCTTTCACTTTATGTGGGAATCATTTATGTGATTGCTGACTGGACATTGTAGCTGGAACGACTTTTCACCCTTTTCAAGAAGAATGTGTGCGTGAAGTGGGAGTCATATGGCCAGTTTATCGTCATAGTTAAGTATAAATTAGCTTGGCTGGAAGAGAGCTACACTGGTTTTCTGTTTAATCCTGTTTTGGAGAAATCTTAAGGAAATAAACGGACCATATCCACATTCGAGCCGTGTTGCTACGAGTCTCAATTTTCCATCAACTTATGAACGTTTCCACTAATTATACCTTACTTACTAATCACTGCAGTATCGTGGAAATGTGTTCCCTTCAAAAGTTGCCTTATTCGCAATTGCAGCGAATATTGGGAGTGCTCTAATGACTTTCTATTCGAGGATTATTAAACTCTCATTAGTAAATCTTTTCATTGCAATTATGAATTGAATATAAAGTTGTTCAGTTCTAATGTTGAAGAGTTTTACTATCTGCACACTTCGAAATCGCGGTTTTTGTTAGATTTGGAAGAGAGACAAAGAGTATGAAGACCAAGGCCAGTTAGGAGGTTGAACAATTAAGTTATAAATATAAAATGAATAAAGGGGTAGTGTGGCAGATACCAGTGGTGAGATGTTAACCTCCTGGATGAAAATGATATTTCCACTTTGACGCTGGAGAAGGCAGATATGAAGATTTCCTTCTTAGGCGATAAAGTTGACTCTCGAACTTGAGTTCTAATTTACGACTCTTTGTGATCAACATTTTCGAGTGACTTATATCTCTTCGGGATTCTCTCTTTTTAAGACTACTGCCATAATTGAGCAAATTGTCACTAACTGAGAATGTGTTAAATGCCTTTTTCTTTCAATGTTCGTAATTAATGAGATTATACTATTGTATGAATTTCTGCGATCAACAAGTGTTCATTTTAGAAGTAAATTACAAGTTAGATTACAATGGTCAGTACTTGCATATATCCTTTCGTATTATTCAATTATATAAAGTATTATTTTTGACATAATAAAATCCTTGTGCTCTGATCAATTTGGCAGGTACTATTTTGAGTGGATGGGGTATGCGATAGACTTCACGTGTTGCACCCTGGGTAACGTATACTCATACGACAAAAAAGTCTTTTAACCGGGAGTTGACTTCTGACTTCAAACTGCCATGACCCTACTGTATGTCATATTCGACCACTTCCACAGTACTCACCTCACCTTTTCTCTGCCTTTGTGTCTTTCTATCTCTTTTACATCTGTGAATCACCCTTCTGTTCCCCACCCCTCGACTTTCTGTTTCTTTGATATTCCTCCCCTCTGTGAAACCTGAAGTCAACTAAAGGGCTAATGATACCTATCAAAACGCCTGCCATTTGAAATAAATGAATAAATTTTGAGGGGATTGCTACAGCGATAAATGCTTGACAAACAAAATGCCAACTTTTCCATTCGTCTACTGGGTTTCTTTTGCTCACTTAATGGTGAGTTTAGCTAAATAATGCCAAGCAATTAACAATAACTGCTCGCCTTAAAACCGCAACTTCCCTTTTTCTAGCCTCTTTTGGGTTATTGTCAATGTTGATTAGTCATAATTAACTAATCCGGTTCTCTACTCTTACTATTTCACTCACTGTTTTAGGGGACAACGTGATTCGGGTCGTGGGTTTGGGGGGTGTCTCCCTTCTCTTGGATCTCTTGTTGGTTCTTCACCCATGTGATGATGATGAACGTCTTATTGATCTTCAACTCCTCACCATCAGGGCCTTGCAAACAATTACCGAACTGAGTAAGTGGTTTGTTCTCCAGTTCAGAAAAGCTTTCCTTCTCAATGATGTAAAACAAACTAAAATAATTTTTTTGAACCGAAGATCATTTTCTTGTCTTCTTAAAGTGGAATCGAATCGGACGTGGTCTCGATAGCTTTGTTATCGTACTCTTAGAGGTGAGAATGAATCATAGTAAAGTGTCTCTAGAAACCGTTTGTAATAGTTTGCGCTTGAAATATGTGATTTGCCTGCGATTTTGAATCGAAATGAATGAAAAACCCTTGTTTAAATTTGGAGCCGCTAATTATTTCCATGACTATTTGAGATTACCACTTTGCATATTTAGCTTTGATTAGCACTC
The DNA here is from genome assembly GCA_900617975.1 of Rodentolepis nana. Lineage (NCBI taxonomy): Eukaryota > Metazoa > Platyhelminthes > Cestoda > Cyclophyllidea > Hymenolepididae > Rodentolepis > Rodentolepis nana. The sequence goes on along the minus strand of UZAE01000879.1, from coordinate 2,044 downwards.
TATCGGTTTCAATTATTGATTTGAATTATGATCCCTATATTACTGTAATAAGTCATTAGCTGACTAAAGTTCCAAATGCTTCAATCTGTCCACTGGACTACTTCAAAATGACCATCCTATATTTAATGTTATTTGGTTTTAGTAAGATATTGGGGAAGGTTGGGGACTAGACATTATCATAGGTCAATTAACAGCGTTAGTAGCTAACCCTAAAATCAAGCACTCATCTGTTTTATCACCGTAAATAAATCAGCTGCAGATTTACGAATAAAACAGCCGTTTGGTTGTATAGGTGTTATTTCCATTTCCGTACTCTTTTAAAGGAGCTGGAAGAGGTGCTCTAGTTGGCGCGGGTGGACTATTTTCTCTCTTCTCTCTCTGTGCCAATAGAGTTTCTGCCGTCAAACAATCATCCTCGTCTCCAACTACCGTTATATCCCACCATTCCGATCGACAGGCAACTGACATGGCAGTCAGCAACCATCTTATCATGCAGTCCTCTTCTTCTGAAACATTGGAAAGCCTGTATCAACCGTGGCGAAGTTCTGCAACCCTAATGGATAATTCTTCTGTTTCTTCAGGAAACTTCTCTAGAGAAACTACTCCACTAGTGCATACGATGTCTTCGACATCGGAAAATTTACCTTCGAAAAAGGAGAGGATAGCAAAGAGTATGGAATCGGTGATGAATGGAATTTGTGACCTGTTGAGACGGTGTTGTCCTTATGTCCCTCTCCCAGTATCACCTCAAGAACCAATTCTTCGAGTTCTTTTTAATAGAGGCAAGTTTGATTCTGAAGAACAGCGAATGTTTTCCCTATTTTTGCTTTGTCAATGGGTGCTATGTTTTATCAAATGCTTTAAAACTTCCGAGTTTATAAATAATAAAGAGAATTGGTTAGCATACTAAATCCACTGTCAAGACAATTGAGGCTATCTAAATTGGACACTTCAATTTCCAGAATTAGACCTCTTATGGAAGATTAATGATTGTTCCTCGACAAAAATGTGTGAGATTTCCTATTTTCTACATCTAATGGGATGATCAAGTATTTCTTTCAAGTGGCAGGCGTTTTAATAGTAATCATTAACCCTTCAGCTAACTTCGGGCTTCATAGAGAGGATGGAGGAGGAACATCAAAGTCGAGAGGGGGTACAGTAGAGTGATCCATAGATGTAAAGGAGACAGACATATTTGAAGGCTGAGAAAAGGCAAGATGAGTACTGTGGAAGGGGTCGAATATGGCATGCAGTGGGGTGGTGGTAGTATGAAGTCAGAAGTCAACTGTCGGTTTATGGACTTTTTTGCCGTATGAGTATACGTTGCCCAGGGTGTACCACGTTGAGGTAAGTCTATCCAACACCCCGGACGATCAATTATCATTTATGGGAAAATAAGGGCAAAGTTGTTTTGCCAATTTAATCGCAAGAAACCCGCTGTTAAAAGTACTGAGAGATTAGGGGGGGGGGGTTAGTGTTGCATCCACTTATCGGTCTGTTTTGTCTCTAATTTCTTTATTTCCAGATAAAGCATGTAAGAGCACCAGGTAAATTTGTTTATCGTGTTTAGAGTGTTTTGTATTCTTATTGTTCTTTTATGTGCGTATTTTATTACCTGTTAAGTTCTGAAACGTTCAGATTTGTGCTAACTATCTACCTTTCATGTTTTCTGTCCCCTCAAATTTCATGCCCCCTCGAGAAAAGCTCATTTATTCAATTTCCAGCATCCTTATTCAATCTGCTTTGAAATGCCGTTAAGGAGAAAAATGTTAATTTACTCTCTCCTGCTCGTTTTCTTTGGCATTTCTATTCCTTCCAGTTGCTTGTGGGATGCTCCCCATTGCAGTAGTTTGCAAACAGTTATTTTTCTGTCTGACTTAATTACATTTTATCCTATTTACCCCAAGCTTGTCTTCATTTGGTAGTACTAATTTCACGTTTACATAAGGTGGGCCATCAACGTCATTATCGGTTGAATTCCATCCCTATAAAAAGGATCCGTCTGACACGTATGCATGCTGCTGATGCGTCTCTCCCCCCAACC
>UZAE01000878.1:0-17292 GCA_900617975.1 Rodentolepis nana | reverse complement strand
CTTTGTGTCTGTCCCTTTTACATCTTTGAAACACTCTTCTTTTCCCCTCTTGACCTTTTCACTTTGATGTTCCTCCTCCTATCGAAACGCCTGCCATTTGATATAAATAAATGTTAAGCCACTATTGATTAGAGCAATGCAATGCTAACATTTAATGTAGGGTGAAACGAATTCTGTCTCGATTTGCCAAAAAGCCCTCTACTTCCTCAATGTCATTGTGTCTGCTATTTTAAAGCTACAAAATACGCAAAAAATAATCTTATTAATAGGGTGAAATTCTAGACATTAGTGTCAATCGTTCTTAACATGCGACTTTTGCCTTATAAGCAGGTTTATTTCAATGGACTGTTTTATTTTATTTGTAGCCAAGATTTCTTTTTTACTTATTCTTTCTTCACCCCGCATAATCTTCAAAGTACCACTACACGATGCGAACAACTGTCGTGTGTTTAACCATGTTGTACCAATTTTCATTTACCTTTGAAATTCCTCCAGAAGTATTTTCGCTTATGTAATTAGAGATAATTAAGTTATTCAACTATTGAAATGAAAAGGTTCTCTCACTCACCCACTAGAAATTGAATAATAATCTTGTTTTATTAACGATTAGATCTCTCGAGGAAAATTATTTCATTTTATCATCAGTGATGATGACAAATCCTGCAGTCAATGTATCAATGTTAAATTTGGTTTATAATAGATTTATTTATACGATCTATTTGAAATAAACTGATTGATTAAAGTTTTCAAAGGAAAGTTTGAGTGTCAGTGAACTCATTTTTCTGCGCCAGTTCGTTAAGGGGAAATGTACAAGATTGGCTAACAACGATAATTCCTATTTGTTTTGGCATAAAGGAATATAGCTAATATAAAGTAAAATTGAGAAAAAGAATACCAATTCACGACTCATTATTTATTGTATTTGGGTGTAAATAAGTCATTCACTTCCCATCTTTGGACAATTAGTCCGAAAACAGCTCAATTGCCAGAGTTACTTTTAATCAGGCCTATTAGTCAGTGCTAAGTTTAAGTAAAGGGATATTGACATATCCTGTCAAACTTCAAGCTCTTTTACGAGTTTGAAAACTGTCACATGGTTTATTTTTGGATTGTTCCCCTCTTGTGATATTACTCTCCCCCCCCCCCTCAATGATTTTACAACAACATTATAGACGGGAATTTATCGATCAGAGGCTTCTTATTCGATTAAGATTTGAATGGAATATCAGCTATCATCCACGATTTCGAAGGAAAAACCAGAGCCTATAAGACAAATTCTACAAAATCTAACCTAGCACTCTTTTGAAAATAGAGCTGGTTTAACTTAGGAACTATTAAAAGATTTCAAAATAGAAAATGAGATGCCTTTGTTTAAAAAAACTTTACTTTCTTAAATTAATTACATAGGTTTCGTCCCTTTTCAGCTCTCAGACAGCCTAAAATGGTACCATCTTTTGAAGAAGAAGAAGATGAAGAAGAAAAAGAAAAAATATCTTTGTAACATGATTTTCTTTGAATATTCCCTAATAATCTGCTTATTTGCAACATGTTCAACAACTAAGTTACAATTTGAGTTATCGATGTCCATGGAAGTGCATATAGGGATAGAAATTGATAGGAACAAAAGACTATGTGATAAACATGAATCTATTTGCTTGAAATACATTTTAACCTTTTAACGCTGGAATTAATTTTGGAAAATACACCCAACCGCGCCTACGTGTGTCTCACACAGCAGACTAATGCCGCTGACATGTTGAATTTTGGTGGTAACAGGAGAAGGCTACAGACGACGATGGTACCTTTTGCTACGAGTCGACTACCAATGAAGCTTATTTTGAAACAGGACTTTAACGAAGGTAAAACAGTACTCAACTTCAAATAATTTGAAATTTAATCCATCAACCACCCAAATAATGAAATCCCCCCCCCCCCATTGATGAACACTTCATAATAAAACTGCCAAAGATGCTTTGTTTTAGTGAATTGCAATGTTAAATGCTAATAGCTTAGCGTGTATGCTTATTTCTTTAATTACAAATTCCAATTTCTACTATGGATTGCGTTAACTTTATCACTAACAGATCTAAGTTACTGAGAAATTTCCATGTTCTGTTCAAATCCAACTGCAAGGGGATTCCCACAGATTTGGAAGTAGGAAGAGATAAACGATATTAATTTGCTGTTTAGGCTGTAAATTAAATCAAAACTCAGAGGAGAAAGAGGTCAATTATTTCGCAATGATAAACGTAATCTGATACCATCAAACTTTACATATATGGATTTTTTGGCAATTACGAAACAGTAAGCATGAAAACTAACGCCTAAATTGAGGTTTACTAAGTTTGGATAAAATTTTAATTTCAAAAATGTACTGAAAGCTTTGGAAGATGGAGAGATTTTTGTTAAAAAGTCTTAGAGATTACTTCAGGCTAGCTTCCTGACACATCGAATTGAGGCTTTCCCGTTCGAGGTAAAGGAAAGAGAGAGAGAAATTTCTGTAAAATCATAAAATTGAGCCAGATATGAAGACACTTCTGAAAGAAGGATAGGCTAATTGCAGAAAATCAGTCATGTTACTAAACTCAAGGCCTTTATTGCAATGATTCCTTTACAACAACAGATATTACAATTTTCGGTGTTCGGTAATTTTGAAATGCGTTATTTCTCATTCAGTATATTGTTTATATCTTATTCTTTTAATAAATTTTAGCTCACTTTTCTTAAAATAAGAATAAGCTCAAATGTACCATCAATGTGAATATTTCTACGGTGGATCAGCAAGGCCTTATATTATGAGATGTTTGGACTGTTACTCAGAGTGATTTACATTCATAAATCAAGGGACAAAGGTTACTCATAAGTAGAAAACGAGAAAATTAACCCGCTGAGTCATATTGACTTGCAATAAACTAATTAGACCACCGAAACGGCTAAAAGTCAGTAATCAATACAAAACGTAAAAGGCTTAATGATAGGCTATGATCCAAATATAGTTCAATTTAGCCCTTTTCTTCTCTGAACTCCAGCAAAAGTAAGCTCATTCGCTTAGAAAATGTTATTGATATCACCCCATAATTAATATTAATAGGTGAGAGTTAATGTATTAAAGCTTTCTATCCAAAAAATCGATAAAAGTCCATGATTTAAACAATAGAAATATTAAGTTGAAAATTAAAATCAAAATTAAACAAAGCATCAAACATTACTATTCAAGCAAACTCCTCAAAATAATTCTCAGAACGCACTTTAGTACCAAAATGAAATTTGTACTTTTATTGGCAATTAAAATTTTTATTTATTTATTTCGAATGGCAGGCGCTTTGATAGTTATCATTGTCCGTTTAGCTAACTTCGGACTTCACAGAAGGAAGGAGCATCAAAGTGAGAAAAGTTTGAGAGGGAGAACAGAAGAGTGATTCGCAGACGTAAAGAGACAGATGGTCATAAATGCAGAGAAAAGGTAAGATGAGTACTGTTGAAGTGGTTGGATTTGACATACAGTGGGGTGTTGGTAGTTCGAAGTCAGAAGTGAACTGCCGGTCAATAGACTTTTTCCCCGTATGTGTATACGTTGCCCAGGGTGCACCACGTGAAGGTAAGTCTATCGCGCATCCCGAAATTTAAATTTTACTTGCAGTGATAATCAAATGGTTCACCTCTTCTTTCCCATCAACGAGGTACGTGTCCTGATTGAGGACCTCTTGTTACCAAACTTTGCAAATTGCGCACATTAGGGTCTGTTCGAAAATTCTCCGGACAACTTTATCTATATAAGCATGTTCAGATTATGATATAAGTAAATAGATATGGCAGGACCAACTAAATCAAACCAGCGGTAAACGAACTCATATTTGGTGTCCAGCTGTAAAATCATAATCTATTGAACCTCTAAGAGTCGGTAAACCAATGCATCCATATTTCCGATAAGATAAGGCTCATTAATACCCTTTCCACATTTGATACTTACTTCCCCCTGTCTAACATTCTATTGGACAAATTTTCTGCTCCTTGGAGTCATACACTACCACCTCGCTCAAACTTTAAAATATCCTCTCATTTTTGTCAACGCGTATTAATATTTCACTTTCAAAGGAATCCATCACTTTCCTACAAAGCGATGGTCAGAAGTGGCTTCAAGTATAAAATTATTAGATGTTTCGTCTTTTGAAATGGACATGAGCGGTTAAGGTGTCATTTCTCGATTTGTCATCAAGTTTAATGCTAGTCGCCTTTCCCAAATCTATTCTTGTCGGTATCTTTATTCAGGAACTCTCAAAAGTTAAAAAGTCAAATTCTAATTAGTATAAAATACGCCGGCACATACAGCATTTTCTGTGCCTAGGTTAATGATTAGCGCATATATCTTAAAATTCAGATACTAAAAATTCGAGGCAAAACCACAACTCTCTCTAGTGATCGGTGAGGTGCACGGGTTCACTCTTCTCATTAGAGGTGCCAAAAATGCGCCTGCCTTTCATGGGCTGATGACTTATTAAGAATTGCTGGAGAAAGCAAGTTCAACTAAATGGCATGTTGGTTATGAAATTCATAGCCCACTCTTTGGCGGTAATTGGCTAGTTCTCCTTAACTCAGTATCGAATCGAAAATAGCATATCTTGACACTTTTTGACGCTGGACAACAACACATCCAGATGGACAAAACTTCTTTATTCATACCTAGTCTGGAGTTACTGCTTGACATGATGCTAACTAAGATGTTACAGTGGGGTCCATTTATCACGAGGAGTTTGGGAATTGTCTTGACGCATTCCCATGAATATGTCATAAGTGAAGATTTAACAAAATCCTCGTATCTTGCATTAAAAGCGAAAAAATTCTTACATTCGATAGATAAAGTTACCATGCATAAGAACACACCTTAAAAAACGTCATGAAATTATTGAATTTCAACTTAACAGCTCAAAATTTAGATGATTTAAAGCATGCCTATACTAAATCATGCTAATTAACCCCTGCTTTATTTTAATTACAGTTGCAAGATGAGGTCAATCTTGAGCCTTTAAACCACCCACTAGAAAAAGTGCCAAATTTTTGCAGTGCCTGTGAATTGCCGATCTTATCATTTCTTTAAGGTCATTACACTTATTGGATCACCACTTGTTTAGCGATTATCTATTCCATTATCCACTAGATTTTTTTGCTTTAAGAGAAGACAATGATAAATCATAGAATGTGGATGTTGGCGGTGGTTTGTTTAAATTGTAGAAATTTTGATATCAGGAGACTTTCAAAAAAGCTGCAGGTTCTATAGCAGAACTTAACTTTTAAAAATACTGGTACTCAGATTAAAAAAGAAACGAGGAATGCTGGAAATCTACTCAACTAAAATTTATTCCCTAATTGTTCAAACTATTTCCCATCTTCCACTTTGTGGATTTTTTAATATCCAATCTTTATTTTCAGACATCATGACGATTATCTTTTGCTTCTAAACTCACAATTTCAATTGTAATTGGCGTATTTTAGAGAGTTAAATATATGAGAAAGAGTAATAAGGTTATTATTGCCTGCAATGAGCAATATTTTGAATCAAATAGCCTATATGTTATAGTTTTCTTCAATATACAAATCGATGCAGTAAAATAGAATTGAAATTTAGTGATTCCTCCTCGATTTACATCTAAAATGGTTCTAAAAACTCTCATATCTACTTAAATAAATATATTAAATAAATTATATGTTAAAGGGACAAGTCAGGCGCATACGGCGTGTACATTTATAAAACATAAAACATACATGGATCATTGACACCTATGTGAAGACATGTTGTGAGATTTTTGTGAATGACTTAGTTATGTCAGCCGCAAAGAGAGTGAAAGAGGTCACCTTTTTATTACTTTACTAGGTCATACTGGTGGCTTAGAAATTGAGTGGAAATTTCTAGTCCCATAACATTAGAATGACAAATTTTCATTTATTTTATTTATTTTTACTGTTTCTTTCAATTTACATTTGACCTCTCTGCGTTTTGTTTCGTTAAATTAAAAATAAGTGGGTTGGTAACCTGAATAATCGTATTATTATAAGATAATTTAACGCAACCACGGTCTTGAACCTAAAAGAGTAGACGTTTACATTAACCTTTATTAAAAAAAGCGCTTCACGCTTCACATTGACGAAATATATTTTTATATTTATGAGCAAAACATGAACGAATTAATTGATAGTCAAAGCCTACAATGGCGTTAAAATGATAAAAGCACCTTTTAAGTTTTTATTAAAACAGGATAATTCGTTAGTCTATGGGAAGAAAAGTGAAGTAACACTTAATTTGCAGATTTCTAATTAGTGAATTTATTAAGAACATTAACTATGTGAAACTCAACTGAATTAGAGTTAAGGCTGCGTCCTTTTGATTATGCTCTTTAATATGGGAGAATTCGAGTAACCAAATATAATCTAATAGTACTAATATTATTAGGACTGAAATGGGACTTAGACTTTATTCTAACATAGTGCCTAAACAGAGTTCATTTCCTCAAACATCACTCCAAGAAATGTATAAACTAGTAGGATCGACATAGTAGGTGATTTACCCATCTCTGAGACAAGTCTCCTTTGATGATGGAAGTCATTACGCCCCACCATTATCCTTCAAGACAATTCTTACCAAACAGCCTTAATTCAAAACACAATTGAGCAAAGCAGGTACACTTCTGTGAGGGAACAAGAAAAGAGTTTGGCATATGAATGTGGGCAAATTAACATGGCTTCTGCGTTTGAGTCAATATCAAAACTTTCAACAGGGGAGACATTTCGTAGTTCTTTCAAAAGTTTGCTTTTTTAACTTACTTTCACCACAATGATTTTCTTCGCCTAGTAATAATCAATCAAGAATTCCCTTAAATATATATTTATTGTTTTCATTAAACTAACCTTCCTCAAACACAACGAGACATAACTACTGACAGCCAAATGAGTTTTTTAAATTAAAAGTTCATTTTTCCATAAAGAAAAACAGTATACACAGCATATTGAGTGATTACCCTTTAGTATATATGTATTCACCTGCATCCGCTGTAAGAAGTTGATCCCAGGAAGATTTGGAAACAAATTGGAGATGAAGCGACAATCAATTTCCTCTAATAGTTTAGCAGTATTTTATCAACACCACTCACTTTGATTATTTATCCATTTCAGTGTTGATATTTTGTATTGGGGTTGGGGTGTGCTATAGACTTATCTCCACGTGGTGCTCCCTGGGCAACGCATACTCATACGACAAAAAGTCTATAAACCGAAAGCCGACTTCTGACTTCAAACTTTCATGACTCAACTATATGTCATATTCAACCTCTTCCACAGTATCGATCATACCTTTTCTCCGCCTTTGTGTCTGTCTGTCTCCTTTACATCTACGAATCACTCTTCTGTTCCCATTTTGAAAATTTGATGTTTCTTCCCTCTGAAAAGCCCAAAGTCAACTAAATGGCTTATGATAGCTAACAAAACGCCTGCCATTTAAAATAAATAAATAAATACTTGGAATTTAGACTCACTTCAGGCTCCATATACTACTTAAATATAGCTCGCTTAGCATGCTCGTTTTGAGAGTTTTCTCTTAACCGAACCAATGAAAGAAGAAGAACATTAATCTCTGTCGAACTAATTAAGTAAAAAGCTCTTGACTCGAGATGAAAGCACGAAAAAAATACATGCAGAATTGCTACGCAAATGAAGGAAAAGATATAAAACCCTTTCACATGGGGTCGAATAGCTCAAAGATATTGCACAATAAGCAACAAGAGTGCTTAATGGTGATTTTAAAGTGTTTTCTGCCTCGGGAATATCCACCTTGCGCGTAGAAGTGAAGAGGATTCTGTGTCTCTTTGGAGTTCAATATTACCATTTAATTTCAATTTCAGTTCTAAGTAACATGAATCGATATTTCCTCTGAAATTTGAAATTAATATAGATGAAAGAAGTAAAAAATTAAACGTGAGTTGCTTGATTTAACAATTAATGAGAAGATTGTAAATATATATGGCAATTTGATGAGTGCATGGAGACTCAAAAATTAGTCAATGCTTGTACACTTCATTGATCACATAGTGTACTATTAATCCTACTGTAATTATGCATAGATGGAAAGTTTAAGCAAATTATTTCATCACTTTTAGTTGGGTGAATCAAAAACGGATTTTTTGAAACTAAGTTAAACAAACACCGAATGATGGAGGATCAAAACATCACTAATGTCAACGTTAAGTGTTTTTCGTATATGAGTTGGATGATATGTACTAAATTGTTAACTAACATTGCAACTTGCAAGTTTCATTACCTGTCGAGTGATATTTGTCTTCGATATTCAGTATTCATTGTCAATGTTGCCCGTCCATTCGCTATTTCTTCCATTGACACGTACCTTGATTTAATTGAACTTTTTTTAATTTATGCCTTATTTCCATTTTATGTAACTTGAGTAACGCTCCAACTATCTTTTCAAATGGCTCAGAGTGCTAAAATTGTGGCTACAACTAGCTTTTCTCGTGGTAGTAACGAGTGGTTTTAAACAAGATAATTATATCACTTTTTTCCGATTATGAAATGGTCTACATCAGAGCTAGATTTCTAGAATTTAATTGTTGCCTAATAGTACTTCCATTGCTAAGTCGATGCGAAGCAGATGAATTCAATTTAAAAGCCCATATGGCATGTTGTTGCAATTCTGGAGATATTCGTAGATTACCTCGATTGCACTATTACAAATAGCCTTTTCCTATTTATTAACTAGAAAGTTTCCCATGTGTTTAAAGTTCTCCAAATAAGCATAGTGTTGATGACAAAGTGATTATTGACATGGTTGATTTATTAAGGACTCTCATGATGGGTCGAACATTCTGCTGGTAATCACATTGGGAAACAAATAAGGTTACAAGTGCTGAGTCCTCTTAGTCAATCAATATTCAATGGTCATTTCAGAATCAGTGTAACCAGAATCGTATTTAATGACTTGGCTCTGTGCCAGTGAAATCATTTCATACTCACGAGGAAACGCATTCCACATTATGTAATCTTTTTCCTAAAAATTATTAACTATGGGGATTTCGCAATAGAGCTAGCCAAAGTTTAGTCGAGGCTTGTGTATGTCACCGTGCCACCACTAAAAATTTCAATGCCCGAAAGTTCAGATTGGTTAAAACTATTCATTATTATGACTTCTGATATCTAAACCTATTGAGATTGGTAGTCACGTTTTATGATACTGACCAACGACATCTATTCTGTCTCAATTTCAACTCCATCTTTACCAGCAATGACTACTTTTAATGCAGTTGTTTGAATTAATTTCCTGATTACATGGTTATTTTTTCTGGCGATTAACGCAAGTTTGTAATTATTGCAAAGTTCCAACAGCCTTTCAATTATATAACTAAAAAACAAACAATGTTTTCCATGACCGAGGTGGGGGGTGGTAAATCATAAAACATGCAATTAACTCAATCAATTAATTGGCTAATCCCGAATTGACCCAATAGACGTCCAATTCCCTAAATATTTAATTATATATAATTTTTGGGCCATAAAAAAGTATTCAATCAAGGACAAAAACTATTTCTTCTAAGCCACCTCACTAAATAAAGCTTCGCGTTTTTTTTTCATTTGTTTCCCTAATTTTGTAAAGGAAAATGTTGGATAGATTTGAATGCTGATCTTCAAATGAAAATTTGAGCGGTAATTTTAAAAGAGCACTTGTTAGGATTCACGAAAATTGCGAGCCGTTTCATGGTAGAATTTCGAGTAATTATACAGGACTGCTTAAATCCATGCTATTATTGAGTTTGTAGAATTCGAATTGAATGTGGAAGTAAGAATGACAGCATCACCAATGTTACATGGAGCTAAGCAAATTTTGCCGAGTGGTGACTGACTGTGATACTGTGAAACTGATGGCTTTGTGCGATTGACAGAGGTGTAAACTGAAAACCCGTTTTCGGAGTAGTATGAGTTGTTCATATGACCAGCGACTATAAAACAAGACTATTCAGGTACTGGCAATAGGAGGTGGGATTAATTTATAGTTACAGGGCTTACAAGTATCGAGAAGCCAATTTAAAATTTACCCGGAGTCGGTCAGAATTTGGGGGGGGGGGAATTAAATTGATTAAATGAACGGTTAACTCCGTCCGGTATCAATTAGACAGCTAACACTAAATCTGACCAAATGACCCTCTAATCTAAAATAGGAAATTATATATAATTATGAGATTAAGGCAACAAATGAAATAGCTATTCAAAGACTAATCCAGTAGATAGCGACTTCTGTAATCTTCTAGTTAAGGTAAGATTCTTACTTTAGAGTTCTGAAATGAATAATAAAGAATATTTCACTTGGTATCCAGTTAATAGTAAGGAAAAAATCGATGTTACCAATATTTAAAAATTCAGAGCCATGTCCATGTTAATAGTCTGTTTATTCAGGGGATGGATTTGTAGGTGCTCAAGTGAACAGGCTGGGGTTGACCGAACGAAGCTGAACAAAGTGAGTGCAAAGGTATTAAAATGGTTAAATGATTGATTGATTGATGGTCATAACACATCTAGACAGGTGATTGATAAGCTTAGTGATTGTGAAAAAAGTAATCTTTGGTACAACTTGACTCATTTGGATGCAGATTGCGGTTACTAGTGAGAAGTTTCCTTGTTGTTAGCAGGTTACAAGCTCAATTTAAAACAAATAGGTTTTCAAATAAAAATGAGATAATATGAACACATTATGACCGGGGCGAGAAGTCCACAACAGAAAAATGAACTCACAATTAAAATAATTTTAATGTTAGACAAATATATATGTGAATTAGATGAAATAATAAGAATAATGATTGTAAATAATGGAAATATCAGTTAAATGGACCAGAAACGTTAAAAAACAATTGAATGATCATCTAATTTCTAAGAAGAACAGTCATTATTAGGTGATTAAACTCTCTTTTCTGCGTGTTTATCCAGTATTTTTCTAGAGGCTATAAAAATTCTCTTAATTTTATCATGGCGTGAAGAAATTACAACTGTTTTCACAAGCACTATAAACGCAGAAAGATTTTCAGACAGTCTAACTCCACTGGCACATCAAGTGATTCAGAAAGTGGGGTAAAAATTTGGTTTTGTTAATTCTGGTTCTAGAAGAAGAAGAAGAAGAAGAATAAGAGAAGCCTTTAAAAATCGTGCGATGATTTCACCTCGACAAACCTCTTGATGGGATCATCAACAATGACCTCTATTTTATTGTGCCCTTAGCGTACCCATATCGCAGCTTGCGGTAAGCAGAACTCAACACTTTGATAGCTTTGGTCAAATTGTGATAGAATGTAAGGCCAGCTTATTTTTTCAAAAAATTCTCTCAATTCTGTGCCAACTGTTCACAGGGTCACCAGTACCTATTTTTTGTGTTGGTACATGAGCACTCTTTTTGATTAATTAAGTGACAGGAGAGATGTGAAAGATATTACATAATTGGATGATCGAGTAAGAGTGATATTATGCACAATACCTTCGCATCATTACTTGAAAGCATGCATGTGCATTGCAAGTACAATCGTACTCAAGAAGCAGTCTTTTCAGTTATCTCAACCCACATTTTTACTCATTCAGCAGCTTTGTGTTTGGGTAACCAATCAGAATTGAGGCGAAGCAATGTCACCCATTTATAACAAACTGAACAGAAGCAAGTGACTTCAGACGCACACACACACATAGCGCTCTTTGATACAATGCTAGGCAGCGCAGATAGAGATGCTTTATGCTCACTTTCTATTCTACTAGGTAATCACCGCAATGCTTTAAGTTGTGCGGTGAAACCAATATCTACTCTTCTTCTACCAGACAAATATGCTCCCTGTATGGTTCCCACTATTCCATCACCCAAGGAATTACTCTCTCCTAACTGGGGACATAGCCGACCTCGAGGTTCGGGATGTTCTTAAATTTTAAAAGGTTGTTTCTACTGAAACTTTTAATTTATCTTACAACCTTTTTCATGCACATTATAGAATATGTTAAACTCCTTGAAGGATTGGTTAGTTCCTGGAGGATATTTGCCACAAAACGTGAAGTCCACGTAGGAGAAAACTCTTCATATCCCTCCTCCGTCAACAATGACTCTCCCAGATTAGATGACTTAACGGAATTAGACGAAGGCACTTTCAAAGAATCCTCCTCCTGCTCACCACCAAATTCTCCCTCTACAACCAATTCCATCCCCTCTTCCAATTCCTCTGGCGCTATTGGTGCTGTTTCCTCATCCCATGGAGCCAGACTGACACCCGCCTCATCAATCGATGCATCTCAAAATGGATCCGATTCACCTGAAGTTGGAAAAGATCAGAATAATCGCACCAAGCGATATCGAAAGGCACGGGCCTACTTCCAGCCCCATCACTTGCGTGCTTTAGAAGGTTTTTATAAGCAGCAAACCTATCTTTCCACACATGATCGAGAACTATTAGCTCAGAGACTTAACCTCTCCGAAGACAGAGTAAGTTATCAATTTTCTGGAAAGCTCATGTCGACTTTCATTTCTTTCTCTAACCTTCTTCTTCTGTGCCTTCTTCAGATCCGAACATGGTTTCAAAATCGCAGAATGAAGGAAAAACGAAAGCCTAGATCATTCAATCCTTCTTCCACGTCAGTACTCAACCTATCCGTTAATAAAGGAATCATGGAACATTCGAATATGTAATTGGAATTCCTCCACTGATTTGTGTACCCCGTTTTTACAATCCGGTTTAACAATTATATATGTTTATATAACTATCAGTGAGTTGTTTTATTGAATTCAAAGGGAGGATATTGTAACAGACTTTTTGGAAATTCAGCAGAAATTTTTCAAAACAATGTACTGTCTTGTCGAATGTCGGAGTGACAGAAAGTGTTGATTGATTAATTTTATAAAAAAATGTTCCTATGTAATGAAATTCACTCAATTCTGTACGTTTCAATGAAGTTTAATTATTATTACGGAACCGATGGTTGCCCTTAATTGCAAGTCTTCATTTAGCTTAATTTATTCACGCCAGCTTGTTACTCTTTTTGGGAAATTCAATATGGCTATGTCAGCAAATTGGAATTTATTTATAAATGAGAAAACTTGCGAATGGATTAATTGATAGTCAAAAGGTAATTTATAAAATATTACCACTATTTTTTCATCTACAAAGTGGACAACAAGTGTCAAATGATAATAGATTAAGAACTAATTCCTTTGGTCAATAAAGATTTGTATCAAATAAATCAAAAATATTCTTATCAAAGTCGGTATCTCGTCGATAAAAGGAAGAAATTTTAAGTTGAAATAAATTCACCATCAATTATTCCGAGCACATATCACTCCAAATAGTGACTTCAAACTCAAATTTTGAATGATCCTAATTGATCTAATCATAGTCAAGTTAAATACATTGCTTTCGGCAGTTGTGATGGCAAATTACGATATTAATTTCGTCGTAAGGACACATTCAAGACTAATGCTCTAGAATGATTTAAAGAATTTTGCTTTTTAAAGAATCAAGTAATTTGAAGTTGGCAAGATAAGCTAATTGTTCTTCAGACAAAATGCTGAAAATGTTATGTTAAGTATGAAAGCGCCTGATTTGTTGCCATTTTCTCATTTATTTCCTGAAATGAAGCATTTCTGCGATGTGTTCTTGAATAAAGCTTTCACCCATATTTTCTAATTTCATCACTAGTTTCATACTATAAGCATTATCAATCACCCTACTGTGAACAATGCGTACAATGCGCATTCTAATAAACTTTTGCTCATCTCTAATTAAAGGTTAGCTCGACGTCAGTGAATGTAAATATATCTCATTATATCATATTGATTTTATTTACAAATTATCGAAGCGTGGATAATCGATTTTAATCAGATAAACTCCTTTCCACTCACTTCTCAAAATAACCTATGCTCAACATATGAGTGAGAGGGCTGTAATTCTACTGAAATCGAACGTAACAATCGCTTTTATGAAGCAAAGAAACAGGACTTTTCGATTGTTTCTGTAAAGAATTCAAAACAAGAAGGAAATTGTACTTTACCACTTATGGAACTATCTTAAAATTAATTATGCTTATTTTTATCGTTTCTCGAATGAATCTTTCATTCCTTGGTATAAATAATAACGTTCCTGATTTATTTCTTCCCTGAAAGTCACTTAAAAAATGTCTAGTTTTTTGTTGTGAGAATTAAATAAAGATGGCTTTACAAACCGTTAATTTTGTCTTTCTGACTTTAAGAGGAAGCCCACTAATTGAGCCAAGTTAGATGATGCAGATGTGAATTTGAATTGACTCTCTTAATCATAAAATGAAGACCGCAGATCAAATGGATTTGATCATTGCTTTTTAAGGGCCTGATTTCTGCTTCATTTTCATTTTAGTTCCAAATGCGAAATTCCATAACAGAAATTAATGCTGATTAGTTCGTAATTCAATTACAGGTATCAGTATGATACGTAATGACATTCATAAAACTTGGATGATTTCTTGTTAAAGCACAAATAATCGTATTTCTTTTAGTGCTTGGAATGACTAAAAAGGTATGCTTAAGTTAATTTCTATTAAAATAATTTTTTTCCTTGGGGATTTTAATAAGTTAAATTCGAATATATTAATAGCTCTATTCACCACGAAAACCTACAGTATTATTTGCCAAATATGTTAAATCTTGTTTGGAACTAAGAAATCGCACCGTGTTTTTATCTAAATATATTAATTGCTAATGTGCAGAACAAATTGTAGTTTAAATTATTAAAAGTATAAGTTCGATAAATGCACAATTTTATAGAATGAAATCCAGTGTATGCATTGAGTACGAGTTATTTCAAATTAAACTTGATCTTTTGAGACATCTTTTTACCGGTGGCTGACCGGTGTCAGTAGTATTACCTCCATGCCTGAAGTTTATTCCGCTTTTTTAAAATTCCCCTCAACGAGGAACCGAATTTTGTATCTTTCAAAATTCAGAAGACCTAAAGATAAGATGTGATAATCTTGTGTGAGAGATTTGAGTGGGTTGGAATGGGTTACTTTATCTTGCAGATAATTAGATAATAATATAATTTACGCTAACTGTGTTCTAGAATCTGATCAATTAAACCAAATCTTGTTAAAGCATCTAATTATTAAGCATTATAGCATACTTTTGTTGAATCTCTCAATTAGTGAATTGTTATTGCATTGATTTACTTCCATGAAATTATACCTTGAGACCAGATGATAGATGAATAGCATTTAGTTATAAGTACATTAACGACTAAATAGGCTGTTAGATTTCTGCACACCTGTCCCAAAATCAAGACTAATAAGCGAACTCAGGTTATTTACTATTCACCCAAATTCCAATGCAAAACCAATTAATGAAGTGCGAGCCCACAGAGGGCTTCGTTGTTATTGCGCCTGATCACGCTCAAAGCTTACACCTAAGTCCTCATCTTGTCATCAAATTAATACGCGTAACATGAGGACCGATAGTGCGCCTGAGTTCACTTGTACTGAAACTGTCACTTAAATTTCATTAGTTAATTGGAAAAAAAGGGATAAGAGCTAGTTGAAAATCTTTGGCAAAAAATTTATTAGCAGTCAATAAAATCTGTTTAATTGTAAGAAAAAAAGGGGAAAGAGTATGAATTGTTTTCAAATAAAATATATTTAAATCGAATGGCGGGCGTTTTGGTGGTTATCATTAGCCTTTTAGTCGACTTCAGGCTTCACAGAGAGGAGAAGGAACATCAAAGTGAACAAAAAGTCGAGAGGGAGGGGGGGGGGGAAATAGCAGAACGCTTTAAAGATGTAAAAGAGACAGACACAAAGGTAGAAAAAGGTGAGGTGAGTAATGTGAAGTAGTTGAATATGACACAATGGGGCCATGGTAGTTGGAAGTCAGAAGTTAACTGCCAGTTATTAGACTTTTTGTCGTACGAATATACGTTGCCCAGGGTGCACCAACTGGAGGTAAGTCTATCGCACACCCCTCAAATAAAATATAATTTAATTTAGATATTTAAATATATTTATATAAATGAATTCTTCATTAAAGTGCCCACATCAAGCCGAATCATTTGTATTTGTATTGAAAGGCAATATATATAAAGTCGTTATTGTAATTTTGAGGCGCTGTGCTTAAAAATGTACGCAAAAATAGTATATATTTTTGGTGGTGATTAATTATTTCTCATACTGACAAAAGAGACATTTTGTTTTCAGGTGGCTACAAATGAAAGGTTGTAAAAATTCACATAGATTCTATGTTAAGAAAGCATATCACCATCTAACTTTCACATACCGATTTAATGAGACAAAGACACATGATTGGATAACAAGTTAGTAAACCTAGTTCAAAGCACTCAAGTTTGAGTACCTTCGCACCTAATTTTCTGCATGTTAGTAAAGGGGAAAATGAAACATTTTATCACATTTTAGAGCATTTAAAATTTTATTTAAAGTTAATTTCAAGTTAAAAATATCGAAGGTTAGGTATTTTTCGTTACTCCATTATTGGTTTTACAGTTTCGGTATATCAACACCATAACCTATTAATAATATTTCAGCCATTCAATTTTTCTCAGGCCTTTAATTGAAAAACACTTCAGGAGAATACTTTGAGAGTTGAATTATACAATTTGTCGACTTAAAAGATGTCATTAGAATTCACAGTAAATGGGGTGATTTTGACCAGCAATTTCTTCACACAACAAATTTTGCGCGATATTTTCAAAACTTTGACACCACAATTTTCACAAATTCCAAATTATTTTAATTATTTTGTATTTATTCTGATCACTCTATTAACCTTTTGAACGCATCGTGGCGAAATCGATTTAAATAAGCTCGTATTTCTTTAACTGTAGAATTTGGAAAACTTTATCTAAAAGATGCTATCTGATATTGTGGAAAAATATTTCGACTTAATAAATTCCTCTTATTTCATAAATTCATTATGCGAAACATAAAATTTGTTTATTTTCAACCAATTATTTCCAAGGGGATTAAAATTGACCAATCCGAGTTTTTTTCAAAACCGAAAACGATCATCTTTGCATAGTACTAGCCTATTTACCTAGAGTTTTCATCGGCGACACGTGATAAAAATTCGAAGCGTAGCAATAAAACTCAGTTTTTGACTAAAGAGAGAGAGATTTATAAAAATGATGGTTTCCGAGGCGTGAATGATTTGGCTTTCAATTTCAGGCACATTTCTTTGGAATTGACTTATTAATTTATATCAAATTGCAGGCGTTTTAATGGCTATCATTAGCCCTTTAGTTGACT
>UZAE01000877.1:0-17308 GCA_900617975.1 Rodentolepis nana | reverse complement strand
TTGACTTCAGGTTTCACAGAGGAAGAGGAACATCAAATCGGAAAAGTCGAGAGGGGGGAGGAGGAACATCGAAGTGAAAAAAGTCGAGAGGGGGGGGAGAAAGAGGGACATCAAATCGAAAAAAGTCTAGAGGGGGGGGGTGCAACAGAAGAGTGTTTCAAAGATGTAAGAGACAAACACAAAGGTGGAAAACATCAAAGTGAAAAAAGTCGAGAGGGGGAGGGGGGGGGAACAAAAGAGTGTTTCAAAGATGTAAAAGAGACAGACACAAAGTTTGAAGAGTGTTTCAAAGATGTAAAAGAGACAGACACAAAGGTAGAGTGTTTTAAAGATGTAAAAGAGACAGACACAAAGGTAAATGGAAGATGAAGTGAGCACTGTGAAGAAGTCGAATATGACATGCAGTGGGGTGATGGTAGTTAGAAGCCAGAAGTCAACTGCAGGTTATTAGACTTTTGCCGTATGAGTATACGTTACCCAGGGTGCACCACGGGGAGGTAAGTCTATCGCACACCCCGAATTTCAAAGCTATAACGTATACCAATTTCCCATACTCGACAGTTTAGTTAGGTTTTGATATTCACTTCTTAAATAATATTAGTGATTGCGTGGAAATTCAAATAAAGTACCAAGGTTGTGCACAACTTAAAGAGTAATAGTAATGGACTAATGTTCGTTTCTGGACTTGAATTCTAGGAAAAGAGATCATAGATTGTATTGACCCAAGCACACAAAGTTAAATTCTACATACTACACCTCCCACATTTTGACATTAAGCGATTTAAATGTTGCACTCAAACGTTAAACCGCTGAAGGGAAATAATTGATCAGTTAGTGCGCTTGTCATTTAAATTTCAATACAATAATACTTTGCTCTTCCAGATTGCATTAACAAAAGGAACAGACCTCTTGCACCAATTATCTTTTTAGCAGAATACGCAAATAAAATAAATAATGTAGTTGATCCAAACTGGTCTCGGAAGGGGAGAAGGCGGGGGGGGGGGGGGGGGGGGGGGGGGGGGGTGGAAGGAAGAGAGGTACTCTTCATGTCTAGACGGCAACTCAAACTACTCGGATGTTGACGACGCGCAATGTCTGCAACTGCTACTGTTTTCCTGGGTAGAATTTCCATTTAAAATAGTGGCGCATATATCGTACCACCACTACCCGTCAGCTACTTTAATTAATTTGCAAGCGCCAGCTTGAATGCGGCTGCTAGTAAACCGTCGTAACTGAGGTCTAAAAAATTGAGTTTCGTGGGCGGAAAAAAACTAATCACGCGTTACTTTAAATCAGAATACTCGAACAAGGGGGGGGGTATTTTGTATTTGCTTTGGTTGGGGTTGGACGACAAGCCTTCTCCCAGTGGATAGCGGACCCGCATATCGTTAATAGGAGGGATAGAAACCGATTTTACTCATGACGGACAACCTCAGGAGGAGTTCATTAACATGACGAATGCCTTAAGGAGTAGGAAACCGACGTCGTTCAGCTAGGATATCTTCTTTCCAGACTTCAATCATAATTCGCCTTTCGCGTCCTCCCCCCCCCCTCATTTATTATCTATTTTTCTAATCCTTTTATCCAATTAATACGAAACTAGCTCCTGATTTAAGCAGTTTATAATAATTACCTCGACGTCTTGCACTGGTGGGTCGAAACAAATAATGCTCGAAGTGGTAATTGATCCTGTTTTAATTTACTTACTCTGGATGCACTAAATCGACTTGTGGAACCCTCTCACTTCATGAGATTAATAAATCATTCGAAATGCGTTAAACTTATTGCTCATAAGAACTGTATTACGCTTTGGTTGACTTTATAAATAGAATGACTCTATCACGAAATGCAACGAATAGGAAACCTTTTACCCTTTCACAACTAGCCAATCCTATTCTTAAATTCCAGTATTGACAGTGTCGTCATTTCAATTCGTTTAACATTTCAAAGTGCTCCATCCCTGGATAGATAACAGACGTTGAAAGTGATGATGATGAGAAGTGAATTAGGTAGCGGAGGTAAGGGGGGGGGGTGGCGGAGGGACGAACCCTTTTGAAATTTTGACAGGCTATCTTCTCCCAGACAAAGTTAATGGGGCTGAAATTAAGACAATTCTGTTTCAATTTTAAGAACCTCGCTGTTGAAATTAAGACAAAGAATGATGCGAAAAACGCCAACAATGCTTGCCGCTTTTTTCTCGCTATAATTCACTTTCATATTTCAGCATTTACTGCTTTTTGCAACAATTTTTCCCGCATTTCCGTCAGTGTTCTTAATACGAAACTGTGGATTGTGGCTTGTCCATAAAAGAGGCCCCGTATACTCGGCATTTAGACGATTTTCGTGCGCAAAATTTCGTTTTTTCCTTTACCAGGTGTTTCTCTGCATTTATATAAAAACTGCGCTTCGATTTTTTACAAAAAAGTTACTCCTTTTATGGTAATACTAAGGCCAACTGAACAATTGATTTTATGTCGTTCACGACACAGTGTGCAAGCCCAAATTACTTCAATGAATTTCAGCGAATTAATCGATTTTTTTATTTGCGCAACTGAATAATTGACCATTCCTACAATGTCCCATCCGTGATAGTCATACTAATTTTTCTATAATGACAAACGCCATCGGTTTCTAATACATAACTTTCCACCTTTCTAAGACTTTAATGCATTATAACTGTGAAGTTAAGCTTCAAACTTCCTCAGTTCGAAATTAGGAGACATGTCATGGACCAGATCCCTTACATGGATACATGGGTTTCTATGGGACAAAAAAATTTAAATTCTTGGCATTCCGAACTCATCGCCTAATTGATCCCAGAAGTTTCTGACCAAATTGGTATCGTCTGTTGCCTACTTCATTAAGATGCCTTCAAAGACTAGAAAAGTGTCACCATGGACAGCAACTGCACCATGTAATACATCCCATCCACAATAAAGTTTGAGAGAAACTTTGTCTATTTTCAACAGTAAACCTTTACCGACACAATCTGGCAAGAGTCCTACAAAATCCATGCTTCCGTTAAGGCAGGCGGTTAGCGATAACCAGATTTCTCCGTCTTAAAAAACCAGTCAACGTCCACCTCGACCATGACGCGATGTCCAAGAATGAACAAAAGCCACACTCGGCCAATGAATCATTAAGCCGACTGACTTAAGACTCCTCCCGTTTCAGGAAACCGGAAACTTCCCATCTAGTCTAAAACCCCAACTTGACTGGGGCACCGTAATGCCTTGACCTGAGAAAAGGTGAATAAGAACCTTAAAGCTACGAAATACAAGGTCTCGACCCCAAAAATTAACTGATGTGGCCAGGATGTACTACCATTTTAATTTAAATCAGAACACCAGTGAAATTAAAGTACTTTCGTTAATATTAGTTGTAAAGGGGTTCGAAAACGTGATGAAGGGAGGGGGAAAAGGTCTTTCCACGTGATGATGCTCACAAAACAAGGGAAAATGCGAGTTCAAACCAGAAATATTTAAATTCACCGTTACTTTATGTACAATGTGGGGACTAACTTTAGAATTCGTTTTCTGTGTGCAGGAAAAGGGGATAAGTTGGAGAAAAGAGAAACAGTAGTAATAGTACTTATAGACCCTGATGATAATAATAGGAGGCGATGAAGTGAAAAGAAGTACCTAAAGAGAAAAGAAAAGCAGATTACAATAGTACCACAATATCACATAAATCTTAAGCGCGTAGATGTAAATCAAATGACTCATCAATCTACTTTCAGCCAATAAACTACATGAAATAGATGCACGCATTTGGATGATTTACAGGGTAGGTACAGCACGCGCACACACCCTATTGGGTGAGTCATTGAATACATGGACGCACTAACGAAAGAATGAGGGTGAACGCATGAGGCTTATTGGGTGACTCATCGGACGCGCACACACGGACACACGCGAAAGCAGCCATTTATCATCACGCACTACTATCGCGCTGTTGCAAAACAACAAATGGCGAACGCACGCAAAAATAATTTATGGATGTCAGAACGACTTCTACCCTGTTTGGACTGCCTTTCTCTGCGTACGAGAGGAAGAAAAAGGTCACAGACGACCTTGAAATGGACAAGATAGTAGGAAAACGAATTAGGAAAAGGAAGTGAAAGACAGCAAATGCTTCGCTACCCTCCATGACAGTTTAGGTTTTCGGCATTCACATCTTTCACAATTGACTTGGAAACTGGAAAAATTGTCCGATTTTTGGTCGCCTATTTTAATAACTTACAAAACAGTGGGCAATTGTCCAGTAAGACAAGGGGGACGGAAGGAACGACTTGGGCGTTGGCCATCTTATGGTTGCAGTTTGGCGCTAATTATGTAGATTAGGATTAAGGAATGATCGAACGAGCAGACACGCGCACACAAATTCATCTGCATGACATGACATTAGAAGTGCCATTTCAGACATGTGCGTCAGTGCAACCAAATCATCCAACTAAACTCCTGCGTGTAGTGCACAAGTATGAGCGAGAAAAATGGATGTTACAATGATAGATAAGCAACACTAATAATTCCAGATAAGATTCAAGCCCATCCCTATTCCGCTGCTATTTCTAGGATTATTGATCCTCATTAAACACAAGCTGAAAGTTTAAATAAACAATTTGAGCATTCCGTAAGTGGGGAAGTAGTTAAATTTTACGAGAGGCAGCTCGATACGATAACGGATTCGGTAAAATAGGATTGTGCATTTTCCGGATACAAGAGAGTATTCAACGAAGTTAGAAATTTTGTCGATAAAAGTAGAGCTATATCTGCCGTGATATTGGAAAACTCGTCAAAACGAAAGCAGACATTCACTTAATTCAATTAACTACAACAAATTGTCAAAAATGTCAACCACGCCCAAGTCTGGATGAAAAAGCTTGTTAGACGTCCCTTGCTCTCGATCACCCAAATATACTACTAAATGAGCACGCTTTTGGTAGCCTTAACTTACTCAAATAATGATGTAGATGATGGGACTTTCGCGTAGGTAGATTGCTTGTCGTAGTGGATTTTCAGTTTAAACGAGAGAGAGAGTTACCAAATGACCCCGGGCTTAAATGCAGACCAAATCTTTTCTCACTGGAGTTGAGAGTGCTCAAAATACGTCATCGTTTGAGATGCAGACGGTGGCCAATTGTACGCCCCTGTGTTATCCGTGTTAGTAGGCGCACCAGAGGGTTGACCTCGTGTCGCCCAGTTTGTTGAGCCCCCAATTTCTGTCATTGGCATTTTTCCTGGACCTGTAGCTTCAAGCAACGCTTGCTGTTGCTGTGCCTTCACTTGTCCGTAACCACTACGGCCTTGTAGTTGTCTGTTGCCTTGCGCAACAACCATCTGATTGACCTGGGGGTTAGGAGGTGGAGTACATCGGCAAATCCTTGCAAAGAATACATGCCAAGAATGGAGGGTTTTCGAACTCCAGACCCAAATTCCACTGGTTATCCCAACAATAAGCGTCATGAGGTACTTTATCATGAAAAGCTCGAATGTCGGAGTGTCCATTTTGTCGAAAACGTCGGCTGGAGAACCACCTTTTGAAAGCTGGTCAGAATCGCCAAGAATTTGGTGTAACTGAGGGATACACTTGGATGAGCCTGCAATTTTCCGTGGATCGAAGTTTCTACAAACGTTATTTGTGTACCAAGTCAGCATCCAACTATCCATCTTTTGAGACTCATAAATGTAACACGCTATAACAACAGCAGCAGGTAACAGATAGAGCAAGCTAAACACTCCAATTCTAAAGATCAGCTTCTCAAGATCGTTAGTTTTTGATCCTCCAGTCTTGATAATTGTACGAATTTTGAAGAGAGATACGAAACCAGCGATGAGGAAACATGCTCCAAGGAGTAGAGATACGCAAAGCGGAGCAACGAGGAAGTACCTCACAATAGTGGGATCTGTCAAACCGGTGAAGCAGACACCTGACAGGGGGTCGCCATCAACCTTTCCCATTGCCAATAGGCAGATTGTCATAGCTGCGGGGATGGCCCAAGCGGCGAAATGCAAATACTGAGCATTTCTGAAGATGGCTTCATGAGCCCAGTGACACTTTGCAGCGAGATACCAAGTGATCGTTAGAACGACCCACCAAATGTGACCAGCCATTGAGAAAAAGTAGAGCATCATGAAGAGAATTGTACAACCCTCAAATTTGGTTCCTTGAGTGATAAGTAGAGGATAAGGCGAAGATGATAGCGGAGTCGGACTCAAACCAGAGGTCGCATCCATACTGGAAGGTGGAAATGGACCTGCACAGGAAATCTAGAAAAAAGAGTTAAATGACAATTGAAGCTAAAATGGATTCATTGACACAAAAAGTTGAAACAAAATAATTGGAAGGTTTAGGAATTTGGAAATTCATAGTCTATAACGAAGTTCACATTTTCAGGTACATAATATCCAGTAACCCAATAACTGACTTTGATTACACATTTATTGTCCTACTAATAGTAAATTGATCCGATATAACGAACAGCCACCTCATAGGGCTTATACTGGTACTTAAGCAGGTCACGAATAAGTAAAAAACAAAAGCCTGACTAAATATGCAGACAAGCAAATAAAGAAAAAACATCATTTAAAAATATAAATAACACGAACCCTGTCGCCAAGAAATAGTCCAGTTATATAAGTAATGGCGACCATGAAATAGCACATTGACAGGAAAATAATAGGTCTTTCCGGATACTGGAATCGATTAATATCAATGAAGAAGGTTAAAATCGTGAAGAGAGTTGAGGCGGCGCACAAACCACTCCATAATCCAATCCACAAGCGAGAAAATTTAATCCTTTTTGACTGACTGAAGAAATGGCGATTGCATGGCATACCACAATTCGGGATAACTTGCTTGTTGTTTAAACGAATTCTGAACTCGAAACTTGAAGGAACCTAGGGAAGAAAGCATAAAGGAAACACATAAAACTAACTCTCATTTCTTCAGGGCACTCTAAAGTGGCCTCAACTGTTTCTTTGTTTTCTGGTTTTGCCTCGGATACACAGAGCCCATTTTCAGGAAAGTTCTCACACTGCATGCTGGCAGGCCACTAAAAATTTTATTTCTTTAACAAACGAATATATGAATACCTGAAAACTGAACGAACGCATAATAGGTTCACATCTTTGGCGATTTTGTTCACACAAAGAGCGACAGGGTGGTAATGGTTTTTGCAATTGCGTGCAAACAGGGAAATACAGAGAACAAAGGAATAGCTTAAGAGAAGGACTACACGGTATTTTCACAAGGGAGTTGTACTGAGTGATGTCTTGACCAGCCTCCTCTTGAGAAGTGTGGCCCATGATGTTTGGAAGGATAGTAGTATTGTAGGGTAGACCTTGACAAGCAGGAATTCGAATAAGTTCGCATTTTGAAGTTTCAGCGTAAGGATTTTCTGGGCCACGTTGAATATCCACACAAAAAGAAAGATGTATGAAGAAGGTAAGAATAAGAGCCTGCGACACCATCATTGATAAATAGCAAAGGGAACAACCAAACGAGGCGAAGCGTTGTGCCCGGTAGGATTGACTAACTTAAACATACTTACAAGGTCACTTAGGGTTAGGCAAGATTTTAAAAAATTATGATTTTAGACTAAACTCTAGAAATTGATCAATGCATTCAGATTATTTTTTTGAAATTATTTGCTTTGTTTTGATTGATTGACATTACGAAAAGTAAATTGAATCTAAAATAAAATCAACGGAACTAATTCTTCCATTGTCACTTATAATTGAATATATATGCCAGCATTGAATTTTTGGAATCATTTTGTAATTTTCGTGAATAGTAGTTAAGAGATTGTTTATATACGTCTTAGTGTATTAAATGAGGCAATCGAACAATTACAAGCATTGCTGTGGAAACAAGGTAGTTTTGTTTAAAGGGCTAGTTACTTATATTTAATCTGTTATTTTTGAAAATTGCTATAAAGTGAAGAAAACTTGAACATAACTTCTGTCAGTTCTCCTCTATTTTTGCCAAACTTCCTTCCGTTAATTGCCTTGAATCTACTCCAACTTGAGAATTTATGAAAACAGTTGAGGTATTAACTACGATAAAAGCCATGCTATTCTAGATTATGTGAAAAATAAGTTATTGTAGAGTTATTTTATTATAAAAAGTTGAAAAAAATATCTGTAGATTAATCAGTGCCTCGATAGAGAAGATTTATTTACATATTCAAGAATACCAGGTTGTTATTCGTCATATATTAATAAAAGAATTTAGCACATAAAGTCAAAGTCCATTTTTGACATGCTTTATAAGTCAAAAATATACTGAAGGTTGATTCAAATTTAGGTCCTTAAATTAGTGTTTGAAATTGATTCAACTAAGTATTGAATGTCAATGAAGGCATAATGATCTTGCTCAGGGATTATTGTAATTTAAAGTGATTAAATACACTAAATATAAAATAGCAACGAATTAATTATTTATCTTGGAACCTACTTTAGTTTTATTTAAAGCAGGAATTATTTTTGCTTGACCTTACCGAATTTTCAAATGCCATGTATTATGTATTTCGATTTTCATCCTTATAATTCCTTAGGCTCAATGACTTGTCATCCCAGGACTTGTGATAATTATGCTAAATACGCCCAGAATTTATACTGTAATTGCAAAATCTACAACGATATCCGTAAACAATTTCACATTTAAATAATCGGTAACTCTTTCAGATGCCAATTTGACGCCTCTTGACGATGAAACAGACAGTTCTGCTGAGACCGAACCATTTCGGATCCCCAGAGCATCTCCTTATCCAAGAATATACCCTGTTGAAAGTTGTTATCAAATTGCTAATCAAAAACCATCTAAAGATAAATGTGGTGATGTTAAATTGACGGATAATTCTAGGGATGATCTTGTTGCACAATATTGTTCGACCGAAAAGAAATGTGTTGAGATGAAACGTCTTCCGAGATTCACTACCCTTCCGAAATATTTCCAGCCTGATTGTGAAGAAAGTACAGACGACTCCGAAAATGGTGAGTGCGTTCTCATCTGGAAGAAAGTTGAAACTGAACCCAGCAAGCGATCCAATAAGCGAAATACAAAGTTGGGAACAAAATGTTGTCGATGATGCATGTGAAGATTTAATTTCATCTGACAATTTTCACTATCTTTTATAATGCTTTTACATGTTTTGAATGACAATGTCACTTGAAATAAACTATATTCGGATTTCTGTCTATTCGTAAGGTTCCTTGTAAATGCTAAAATGCTTTTAAGAAGCAGGAAATTCATGGATTAACGTGATATGAATGAACTATATATTCTATCACATGCTTTATTCGATGAAATGTTTAAAATTATTAGGAAGTAAATTTAAATTAATAATGGCTTAAAGTGATTATATTTAACTTCATGAACGTACAAAATTATAAATCTTAACGAACATACAAAGCATTTGTATAGGGAAAATATTGAGATTTAATGCTAGTGGGTTGAATTTAATTATCTTTCGGACAAAGATGTTCTTGACAAAAGTTGATTTTTTTGTTTTATATGAAATGGCAGGCTTTATGATTGTCATCTTTAGTCGACTTCGAGATTCACAGATGTAGCAAAGAGGCAAACTCAGAGGTAGAGAAAAAGGTAAGGTGAGTACTGTGTAAGTGATCAAATATGACACAGGTACCTTGAAGTTAGGAGACAACTGCCGATTTATCGACTTTTTTGCCGTATACGTTGGTCAGGTGAACCACGCGGAGGGAAGTCTATCGCACACCCTCTCTTGACAAAAATTAATTAGCGCATTCCGAGGTGAATCTTTAGCCTTTACTATCAGAAATACAAATCAAATAATAAGTCTAGATATGCACTTTAGTTAAAAAAGTTCATTAAATGTATGTTCAAGCAGTTCTTCGTGAACCACGCAATTAAATTATATCATCTTAAATAGTAATCTTATCAGCTACCTATTTTTCAGCAACGAATATTTGTTTCAGGACAGTAAAAGCAAAACCTTAATCCAATTCTTGTTGTCATCATTTCTCAAAAATTGTATTCGCTTTCCGAAGACTTTTTAACTTAATTCGATTTTAATAAGTCCATCGGATGCTATAAAGTAAAATGTAATTTTAATAAAAGACAGGAAGTGAGGAAGAAGACAACCGAACAGTGTGGGTGCTGCTTTACTCCCAAAATACAAATTGTTCGAAATATGGAAGTGACTTGACGGGATTTGCCCGGTTACATATACTGAGAACATATCTAGGAAGAAATGGAATGGGGTTACATAGGGAAGGCTGTCATACCAAAAGGTATCTCAGGTCGTAAACAGTTAGTTCATAAGACAATATAATTCGTTTAGGATCTGCTTAACTATTAAGGTCCCCGGATTAACATCTGTTTAAAAATACATTGCGCGTACTTGCAAATAAAATATAAGTAAATTTAAAAATTGCAAATATTCATTTTATCATTTATAAACTTTAATGAGTATAAAAAACGTTCAAATACACTTTTCACAAATTTTACTACTCATTGAAGGCCTAGCAGGTAAAATTTAAAATGCTCAACACTGCGTTTGAATATTTCGAAACCTCGAGTCAAAATAAACAAATATTTAAGTACGTAATTACGTAAACTCCACTTTCAGTCAATTATGCTAATCAGACTTTGAGGTAGGTTATTTAAATTTGATTAATCCCATTTAGTGCATTAAATTCAGTGCGTAATTGCGAAAAATCTAAATTGTTGAATTAGAATTCACAATTTACAGGAGAGTCGGTTCAGGTGAATTATGTAATGTTAATTACGGCTTTTGACAGTTACATTGGAAAAATATGAGGTTTAATATCATATATCGTTCGTGCACTCCTGTATTTTTTACTTAGTAGCCCATTGTGCAACTATATTTAAGGTTACACTTGAGAACCTCTGAGTAGCGTATTTTATTTACATTAGGGTTAATATATTGTTGAAAAGGATAAAACAATCGACAACGGATGCAGAACGGAAGAGGGCTAAAAGGGTGCCACATCAATGCGAAGCAGTGTTGGAGGATGGTGGGAAGGGGGGGGAGTGGGGGACAGGGGAGGAGGGAGCAGATGAATGCTTGTGGTTGCTGCCCTGCATAGGGAGGAGATAGATATAGGATCTAAATGCAAGATATGGTACGTAAGGGTAGAGGAAATGGAGCCTAAGGTGTATGGTGGAACACGCGGGTGTTGTGTCGGATCTCGTGCAAGATTACCCAAGTATATATATATATATATATATATATATATATGTCAAAATAAAAGAGGAAAATCGAAAACATTCTTTTCTTTTTCCAATTCTATTTAAAATGACTGGAAAATACTACACTACCTATGACCAATAAGTAGTATTAATGACTTCAAATTTCTTTATTTTGAAGCTTGTAAATTTTCAAAGAAGGAGATTCCTTCGCTTCCATTAAATTATATTTTTTCTGCATCATTCTGTTTTATCAATATTGAAGACTGCTTTGCATTAGTTTTCTCAATAATAAGGGTTTTTAAATATAATCACTATCAAGAAACGATTATTTTGTTTTTCGTTCACATATGTTTTAATTTTGCTGTTACCCATATAAATTACTTCTAAACTAATTGCCAACATATATGTTTTACTCGACACGGGCTAGGTAGAAAAAAGCATGCTAATTCGATCCTTTTAATTTAATGCTTTTAACATAGCTCTCGAGCAAATTTCCCCAACCCTTTTAATTCAACCAATGTAATGGGATTAGGTTAAGGGCATAATGACATTATAAAACAGCCAACCTCTAAACTCTGAGATGTAAATAAAAGGCTCCAGCAGAGTGTGAGCAATTCAGGTGAACAGGAAGACAAGCGACAAAGAAGAATGACCCACAATAGACACAATGACAAATCGCATCAGCGAACAGAGGGAAAGAGGCAGCATCACCATCGACACGAATCCTGCAGCAACAACAGTTCCCCTAATCCTAACCACATTTGCTCATGTCATGTTCACAGGAGATGTAGATGCAACAACGCCTGCAGAATGGAACAACCGCAAATATATCAAAACTGCCCTCGCCGTAAGTCGTAACCTATTTTGAAATTTAATAACTTGTAATAGTTACATTTTGCAGTGATTTCAAAAAAAATTGGTACTTAAAAGATATATTTCTTTGTTAATTTAGATACCAGAGATCGTGATTATTGCTACTGAGGAAGAATCTGAATTCCAGCTTGAAAAGTACTCTGCACTTAATTGATGTTCTACCTGTTCTTAGCATGCTCCATGCATATAACAATAACAATAATATTTTTTATTGATTCGCAGTTTTAAAAATCTATTGCTGGGATTTTAATGCAAGAATGTTTATATACTATTCAATAACAAGCCACCAGAGACAATAATATTTTAAGGAAAGTAGAGATGCTTATGCTGCTTATGGCTAATTAAAATGGAAATAAATAAGTGGTTAGTGAATAATTGAACAATTTAGAATCAAGCAAGGTGCAAAGGGATGATCTTTTGACAGGAATGCTCCCCTCTGATTAATGAAACGGCATAATCAATTGTTCACTACATGCGCGAAAATGTAAAGGCTTACATTTTGAAATCTCTATGACAGTAGAGCAAAAATAAATTTATAAATTTATTAGAGGGAAGTATTTGGAAATAAACAGTGAAGAAATTAGAGTGAAACAAAGTAGGATTTATTGCCATATCGCATCTATTAAAAAGAAGAGAAAAGTGAAATATACAAACACCGATTCCGGACTGAAGTGTATGTTGATTGGAGTGCCGTCTTGAAGCATGGAAAGACAATTTTCGTGAGAGAAAACGAATTCACATTTTAATTCCTTTGTCATAATATTTATAGATAAAACAAACTCAGGTAGAAGCGGTTTTTGGCTCTATACATGGCAAACTCTACTGATAGCCCTACAACTCCATAGACGAGAGTGGCACCAATTTTATAAAATAGTAAATTTGGTAAAAACCATTTGCCATTACTACATGAAAGTGGACGGGTTTATGAAAATCAAGATTAAACAAATGTACTCGAATAGAAATATTTGTTCACCTCATACCAGTCCCACTTTCTTTGTATTTCAAATGAATAAAGTATTTCGTGGAGGCCACGTGGACAATTTGTTTTGTTCAGAAATTCTTCATCTTCCACAGCCCACTTTTATTTTCCCAATGTATAAATTATTGGAGGTTTTGCAAGCACTGTTTCAATCATATGCACGATGCAATCATTCGATTTTATGAGAGTCATGAAAATTGTGAGTGCAGGATTGGTCAAAATTTGATTATATTTCAAATAGTTTAACAAGTAATACCAGTCAAAATAGTTGACAGATTACGTCCAAACAAACGTTAGGAGTTTTTTTTATCTTAAAGTATATTAATATCCCTATCAAAAATAAAAGCATATTTCGAAGTGGGGGAGAATGGGCCAAATTACAAATTATTTGGTGATCCATTTAACAATTCTTTTCACTCCGATTCAAGGTTCACGACCTCCGCTATGCCAACTCCATGCTTGTTCTAAGCGCTCTAATTCTGCGTAATGGAAACCAAAATAACTGAACCTCAACGAAACTTAACAAATTGCAAGTACCAACAAATTAGCCATTAAAACTTGAACCTAGATAACAGGGAAGAATCACGAAATTGGGACAACAGAATGTTAAGAAATGTAAATTCAGTGAAACAGCCAGCAGCGTTTCATCAGTAAGTCAACCTTTAGGGCATTTTGCAATTTTTCTTAGATTTCTCCTTTGGAACTGGTGTCCTTCCAGAAGTCTTGCACGAGACGCTGGACTTTCCTAAATACGAAAGCTATACTTCAAGTAGGATTTGGGGTATCAGACAAAAGCAAGATGCGTGGGAGTAAGAATAAGGCAGTGGAAGAGATGAAAAGTAAGCATCAATGTTAAGTGAGTCCTATGCTCAGAGCTAAGTAACCAATAGAAAGTTAAAATAGTACTTTTTTCTTCACCAGATTCCAACCCTTTAACCCATTCTTACATCGATTGGAATTTGTAAGTTGCTTCGTTTATTCGCAGACAATAAAGCAGTGAACTCCATTCAATTATTTGACTTGATCTTTGTTAGTTCATTTTCAATCAATGTCTTTCGTTAGTCAGACATACTGAAGAACCATTTTTGATGAAGCAATACTCTTAAATGCCCTTTCAAGATTACCAATTCAAAATGAGATGTCGATAAAATGCTTCTGAATACTGAATGAGGGTGAAATTCTGTGCGCAGCGAAGTAGCGAGCTTAAGGTGTCAAGTAAAGTCTTGGGGGGCAACAAGATAAGGAGATTAAATACGAAAAGACATCCCGATATTGCCTGAGAAATGCAATTGTGGAAGATTAGCAGAGAGACGTGAGACTAGGTATTCCTCGATGGTTAGAGTAGAGGTTTGTCTCATTCCGGTTTCTGAATATGAAAAAAAACTCCGGGATTAAAAATAGGATTCATTGACAAAATAAAGCACTTCAAATGAGGGCAATGTCTCAGATTCATGAAACGAAACACTTTTCTTATGTTAGACTTTGTCTCGTAATGGCATCTTTTGAAAACATAGTTCTAATTTTAATTGAACAACACTAAACACGTTATAATAAGCGTATAAATGCAATCAAGTAAGTTCTGGAGGAATTTAAAAAGGAGTAAAGTTATTAGCCTGGTTGTTACTTCAAAAAATAATTATAAATGTACAACGGGTAGTCCGACTCCCCGTTGTCACAATGACCTTCAGAGGATGAATTTCAAGAAGCGCTTAGTGCTGTTTTTTTCTGAAAAAGGCAGATTTGAATGAAATGACTTAAAATCAATACAATGGAATTCAGAAATTTGGTCCTTGAAAAGCACTCTCTGAATCCATCTTCATTCATTTGACTAACAAAGTTATCGCGACCGATTGCTCCCCCCCAAAGTCTCCGACCATTAAGTTTCAAAAAAAAAAGTTCTGATTGCCACTGATGCAATGTAACGCAACTTTTTTTCAAGTCTGAAAAGCCAAATTGGCCTATATATATTAGTGGTTTTACAGCTACAAGCTAGAGAAAGAGAAGGAGATCGAGATAGATTTTTCATTAACTATTTTTCCTCAGCTCGAATGAGACCCATTCTATTTATATGTTTACAGCATTTGTCACTCACGACTCCTCAGAGTCCTAATTGCTAGGTGCTAACTTCTGTTAATCAGTTACAAGACGAACAAAGAACCCGAAACAGCAAATTCCACTCATCTAACTTAAATTTTGCCTATTTTATTATGACACTGTTATAGCTCAGTCAGCGCTAATGAGCCCGTTTTCAATTCCCAAGTTCTGCTCCTACTCACTCGCTTACGGTTGTCAAAGCTGAACACATTCTATTTACTTTCTCCCATTCTCATTCCAGAAGATCATTAAAAAGCCGTTCGTACTGCAAAGGGAATAGCTACTCAAATTTGTTTGGATTCTTTAAGAATTTTTGGTATTTTAGATTTCTGAGGTACGTACTAAAGTCTTTAGTTTTTCTACATTTCTTAATAAGCATGGTAAAAATTGATTAATCGATAAAAATATCAGAAGTGTATTGAAAAGGGTTAGAGGAAACGAGTAAATCAAGATTAATACGTTTGAAATATAAACTGAGTTCCTTCAGGTTTTATTTAATTTTGCATGTCATTAATTGCGTAATAAGGTATGTCGACTGTTTTACATGCCCGAATGCGATTAAATTACATAATATAATCCAATTTTGACAAAAAGCACTAAATCAATTAGATGCATTGAATTGCTCAAGTTTTAATTAAATCTCATCTTAATTCGAGCTGATATAAACATTAAAATAAAAGGATTTTGTTGGTGAATACTTTGGGAAAATGAGCTTTTGGATAAAAGGATGGTTGGATTCTAAAGAAGCACACAGAATATGCTGAAATTCATAAGAAAAAGAGTAAAAAATACAAAGGGCTATGAGGGGACAATTTCGAGACATTTTTCGAAATCAAACAAGCATCCTGAATGCCGAAAGTTTTATTTTCGTGACCCATATTTCTGTCACGGTAATGCCGATTTTTTTCAATTATTTATAACAAAATTAGGCAGGAAACGTTACATCTGGTGCCTCTGAAACCTAAAATTATGAATTTGTCCTAGAATCACGTCATTAATGCATCTTCCCATACATCTTCCCAAATAAATGATCACTCGTAATAAAATCATTGTTTAGATGAATGTTTAATAATTTTATCTAATTTATTTTATAATTTAATAATTTATCCCTAATATGTGGTTCAATGACCACCTTCACATTTATTACTGAAATTTATTTGGTGTAATATCTGGCTCAACTTAACTCAAAAATATTGTCCCGACTTAAAATACACAGTCTAGTTTGACTCAGGAGTGCAAAACATTCGAATCTATAGTTATAATTTGATTCATGATTAGAAGAACTTACTTCCAAATAAATAAAATTTATTTCAATTGGCAGGCGTTTTGATAGCTATCATTAGCCATTTAGCTGACTTCGAGCTTCACAGAGGGAAGGTTCATCAAAGTAGCAGAAAGTCGAGGGGTGGGGAACAGAAGAGCGATTCACAGATATGAAAGAGGCAGACAGACACAAAGGTAGAGAAAAAGGTGAGGTGAGTACAATAGAAGTGGTCGAATATGGCATGCAGTGGGGTCATGGTAGTTTGAAGTCAGAAGTCAATTGCCGCTTTATATACTTTTTGCCTTATGAGTAAACGTTGCCCAGGGTACACCACGTGTAGGTAAGTCTATCGCACACCCCAGCAACTGATGTTATATTGAGAACTCTTGGAGAAGTAAGATTTAATTACTTTACGGTAGACAGATTAAATCTGAACACATTGTATGGATGTAATATGTATTTTCATAATAGCTAAGACTGCTCCAATCCCCTTAGTAATAGATAGGACTCGTCTTGGTTTTCATAGTGTGTTGGCCACTTTATTGACACGTAATTCATGGTCTTATTAAGTTATCGCAGTTTTAATGATAATTACTCTTACAAGTTTTATTTAATTCTCCCTTTGATCAATCAATAACGCGTGTGGACTAAATTAATAGAACGAATAGACTGGAATTTGCAGAATGGATAACTTTAAAGGGGGGGCTAATAGAATTG
This sequence comes from Rodentolepis nana, assembly GCA_900617975.1. NCBI lineage: Eukaryota > Metazoa > Platyhelminthes > Cestoda > Cyclophyllidea > Hymenolepididae > Rodentolepis > Rodentolepis nana. The sequence continues at coordinate 185 of UZAE01000877.1, read as the reverse complement.
CGTGTGCCAAGAATGCCTTAGCTACATAAACATCAGGGAATTGTTTAACGCAAGAGTCTTGAATTGAGAGATCGAAGATTCCTTTCTTCTGCTTAACCCGAAAATTCTACCGTGTTTACACCTAATGGGGCTCTTTAGTGTTATTATTGAGTGTGCAAAAAATCAGAATTAACGGGGGAGTTGGG
>UZAE01000876.1:0-17310 GCA_900617975.1 Rodentolepis nana | reverse complement strand
GCTTTCTTCGATTCTATGGCTTTCTGTATTATACAAGATTGCGTTTTCAGATGTCTTAGTCTATTCTCATAGGTACTGAAGAATTTATCCATGGGAATGCTAAGTAGCTTCTCATACAGGATCAAGGCCTTTTCTTTGATAAGGTAGCTTCTCATACAGGATCAAGGCCATCTCTTTGATAAGAGAACCTTCTCATACAGGATCAAGGCCTTCTCTTTGATAAGGGAGCTTATTGTGGTGTTTTGCCCCGTGGGAATGCGTAGTAGCTTCTCATACAGGATCAAGGCCTTTTCTTTGATGAGGTAGCTTCCCATACAGGATCAAGGCCTTTTCTTTGATAAGACCCTTCTCATACAGGATCAAGGCCTTTTCTTTGATAAGGCAACAACAGGATCAAGGCCTTTTCTTTGATAAGGTAACCTATTGTGATAGGATCAAGGCCTTTTCTTTGATAAGGGAACATATTGTGGAGTTCCTGTAACTTGGAGCATTGCATCAATGGGTGTTGATTTTATTCCTCCCAGTAATAAGTCGTAATGCTTGGTTGTGTGCCTTCTCGAGTGATACTCTGTGGCTGTATGGCTCACAGCAATACAACATTATTGGCTGAATAAACATACAGTCAAACATTCAAGCTATTGTTCAAAGAGGTAGTTATTCAAGGAAAGAATAAAATGTGGGAGATTATACTATTCTAAGAATAGTGCCTATTCACATGCAATAAAGCTTGTAGGCAAATACTTTTCGGGACATTTCGGGGTTTCAGACATTTGGATCGAGGGGAAAACGAACTGTAACTGGCTAATTGAATTGTCTTTAACGGGCAGAATTGCAAGAAGCTGCAATGTGATAATGAATAACTGCAAAAATAGAGAGAAAGCTAATATTAATGTGAAGACTTCAGACAATAAATAATAATAATTTCTTTAATACTCTATTCTAACAAAATGATAAAATGCACTGAGTCACAGAAAAATGAACTTGTAATGTAGAATAAGTCAGATATTCATGGTAATTGAAACCTACGCCTTTATAAAAATCTCCATGTGATGAAATGTCTAGGAAAATACCAAGGCATCAGAAATTTATAAAGTTGGAAATCGATTGTTTGAAATATGGCGAATGTGGTGGATCTACGCTTCAACTTTTACCGACTTACAGTAGAAAACTGGTGACACCGACAGGTCCGTTAATGTGATTACTATCCGTGAATAACCATCACTCCTACTAGAATGCTAATCTAAAGGCGTAATCTCACTGAACAGGGGGCGTGAGAAGAAATCGCTGAGAAGATTTCTTTTGAATAACCCAAATAACATAAATCCATATCCAAGTCAACAGCAGTGAAATAAGTCAACGTAGACGGCCTAAACAAAGTCCCGACGAAGGATAATTAATCAATTTGACCTTGATTTGGGAATATTGACCATTCTCGCCTCTATATTTGCAGATCCAAAACTCAAGGAAATTCAAATGAAACTAGCCAAGTGTATGACTGACAATCAATCGCAAATGTACTCTAAAATGACATTCATATTCAGTAGGATTCCAGTCGAAGGATAATTGAAGAAATAAATGACGCACTTTCAATGAAATCAACATGCAATTCTCTTTCATTCCCCCACCCTTCCCAACCTCAAATTCCTTCATAGTATTAATAACTGCTCATGCGTTGGTTGGTTGGGCAGAAATCTATACCATCCCTAGTGATATTCTATTTTGGGTCGTAATTGCTTTTACTCTGTGGCCACAACTTCTAAATGCTCCACCATTCCAAAATTAAATTTTTCAAAAAAAACTGATTTGTATCTAGTATAAATAGATTGGTATGTTTAATGATCAGTTTTATAATCAGGTAAGAATTTTTACATTTCGGACTGATATCTCATCATAATAAGCAAAAACATGTTGCTGTTTACAGCAAAGCCCTACATAATTTTGAGTGCAATCTTTTTCATGAAGTCAGTGTTCGAAGCAGGGTCATCCCTGGGAAAATACAGTGGCGCAGATCTTATAAACAAACTGCTGGAGGAACTGCAAGTTATGTAAGTGCAGGTACTCTACTTTCATATGTCATCAAACTAATTTAGCATTATTTTGTTATAATTATTTTAAAATCTACACCAAGATAAAAGATTTGGCTATCTTTCACTGTGAGCAAGCGAGAGAAACCGAATCAATAAATTAACAGGGGGGGGGGGTTAAATTCAAGGTATGATAGAGTTCAATATAATTTATACTTGGCTACTGATAAATATCATAAAGCCTACCATTTGAAATAAATAAATAAATACTTGGATTCAGGTGGCACGAGAATCACTTAAAGGGTAGTTGATGCTCTACAATTCAAGTTTTATTAATGTCACCTGGATTGGCGGATCGAATTCTTGTCCACCAAATCCAATGCTTATTGATAGAGTACATAATTAAGGTTGACAGTCTTCCCACTTAACTCCATTAGTCTTTATTACATAACCAGCACCACATTTTGAAAATCAGTTTTTATTTAAAGGTGAGTGAAAAACAGATAAATTGGGAACTGATCCGTTCTAAAAAGTTTCGCGATTCTCGCAAAATTAGTCAATCCCTTTTTTCGGTAAAAGGTTTCACGGGGATCGAAAAGCCAAAAAATTCCAACATGAATTGTTTCTAAACCTCTCTAAACGTTACTTTGAACACGTGTGCCTTCTATTGATAAGCTATTGATAATCAACTACATACGATCCTTATACGCTCGTTCATTCATCAGGCTAAACATTTGGAATATTTTAAAGCTATTTGGTCAATTGACCAATTAACCGTAAACGCGTTTTTCTAAATAAAGTTAAATAGTTTTTCACTTTAGCGATGAGTATAGGATCGTAGAATTGCACTTATGGAACATTGCACTAGGAAATGCACCAATAAACAGCACAATTTTCCTTAAAGTTGGAAGTCTTTTTAAATTTGAATTAAAAGTGTATTTCTTTCAGAAATGAAGGCACTAATTAGATTAAAGTAATGGCCCTATCATTTGAATTCACACGAAACAGCGTATTTTAATTCTCTAGTAAATTAAAGTTATGACTTAAGCTAATTTTAAAATAAATAATATTTTTTGGGATACTTCCAATATATTTCCCACGTAACTTAACGCATTTTATTCAATAGATGTGCACGTTCTTCTTAACTTTCGGTTTCTATGCTCTTTAAAGGTCTATGTCACCCAATCAACATTCCAAACTAATTGGTCTGAGTCTGAATGATTAAAAGTGTTGGTACGCAGCTAAATTTAATATTTTATTGACACCCACTTATACCATTTATGACTATTCCACCGTCTGTGGGCATGATGGGCAAAATGAAGAGTTAATTACTAGAATTAATTATTTTGTTCACTCAGTATGTTTGGGATCTTCTTAATTACCTCCTTCTCCTCTCACATGAAGGGTTTGATCAACAATAGAAGTCTTATGGATTTTTCCTCCAGAATTTTTACTTACCAGAATGATAAGTTTGCCTTTAAATCCTTAAACACTCGCTTTGACCATGTGGGTCGTCAATGGCCTTTATCGATTTAATCCAGATATCGCATCACTTCCTCTCATGTAAGACTCACTCATTGACTTATGGATCGATTATTGATTTTCCATCTGTTTTCCAACTTTTCCAAATTGGACTGCTATCAGCAGGTTTATAGTTTGCAGCTTTAATCTGTTTCCCTCAATTTCCTATCGATTATTATCAAAATTTGAAATTGTAAGAACAGTGATACCGACCAACTTCTATCCAACCAGAATTATGATTTCTTAATCTCCTCAGAACACAGTTACCCATATTCTAAATGAAAGACCAAGGAGTTTTGCTTAACCGCCAACAAATGAACTTATTGGTTAAATAATAATAGAAATAGGCGACACAACTTCCCTTAATCCATACTAATTCCATCGAAACTAACTCTAATTTCAATCAAATACAAAGATTTATCTTCGCCGAAGGACTTAAAATTGAGAAAGTACAGTATTTTAGATGTGATTTGTGGGCCTTCTAGTTTTTTGAAGTAGTCTAATAACAACCCCCGAATATTTTCATTTAGGGGTGTGTGATAGACTTACCTCCACGTGGTGCATCCTGGACAACGTATACTCATACAGCAAAAAAGTCTATTAATCGGCAGTTGACATCTCACTTCAAACAACCATCACCCCCACTGTATGTCATATTCGACCCCTACCGCTACTCATCTTATCCTTTCTGAGCCTTTGCGTCTGTTTCTTTTGCATCTTTGAAACACCCTTCTATTCTCCTTCCTGAATTCTTCTCACTTTGATGTTCCTCCTCCCCTCTGTGAAGCCCGAAGTCAACTAAAGGGCTAATGATAACTATCAATACGCCTGCCATTTGTTATAAATAAATATATATATATTTTCATTTAGGGTGATGGAAAGTAGATCACTTTTCTGTAACAGGTCACCTTTTAGAAACGTTATCCTTGATTTTCCTTATTAATTAACGAGACCTGCAGGGTAACAAACCCAGGTCTACCAAATAAGTAAGCTGTTAGAATTCAATAATGCTTGGGAAATCAATCCCATGTTTGAGGAAATCGGAGTAATTCACTAAATTATGGTATTTTGAATCAACTAATTCATAGACATATAATGATTTGAAATTGTCGACGCATGAAATACCCCATTGTTACTCTTGGTAAAGCTAACTTTGCAGCATTCAATTGCGGAAGTATGAAGAGAGAATTTCGAAGAACCTTAGCTTCATTTGAAACCTGAAGTAGTCATTGTTTCAAATTTTCAATTATTGAATATGGGCTTTGAATATCACATAATTCAAAATCCAAAAGTCGACCCCTGGGGTATTTAGCGAGTTCATGCAGGCAATTTGTAGAATTTCTTGGGCAGTTGATAGAAGTACATGTGTGATCCTTCTCTTCTAGAAGTCAAAATTTGCCAATGAGGAGACTAAGATTAAATTTCTGAACTATGCACCATATCGTCACATAATCTACTTCGCATTTACCACATTTTATGGTGCTCACGTCTATTCATCATTCCGTATTGCAAACGTCTTGTAAAGTTATTATCTAATAATTATAATTATCAATTTTCTATTAAGTAATTCACATAGTCCAGTCAGTGGGATATATCATTGGCATCATGTCAGTTTGAAAAGATTAAGTACTCCAATTGTGTAGTTAGATAAATACGCATTCGGTAATTAGTTTACTTCAACTTAATTGACATTTTTCGATATTCCACTTTTTTATAGGCACCCGGCACCAAGAAAATAAAATAAGAAGGAATCTAAAGCAGCCCCCTCATCAGCGCTGTTTTTAAAAGGAAATGAAAAAAAGTTCTCTATTGGATTGAGGATTGCGGGAGTTAGACCAATTTTAGGTTGACGCCCATACACGTCCAATCGTGTGTTGTCATAATTAATTTCACATATGAATACTGGGTGGGTAGAAACGAAAATTTATGAGCTGGTTCTATTTCTCACTTTTAAAACTATGTTAGTTAAGGCTAAACTCAAACTACTTTCTTCACTCGATGAAATAGTTCGATTTATACTATTCTTCAAATAATCACTAAATGCTCGAGTTATGTGAACTCCCTGCTTCATGGCGTGATTGGAGTAAAAATTAAAGTAGATAAAATATTTTAAATAAACACTTAAAATGTGCTTATTTGTGCAATAAATGGTGAATTTTAGCAAACACTACTTTCACATTTTGTTGATTAGATTTTCGCAAAGTTCGGGTTTATATTTGGTAGCTTTCTTCAAGTGTGCTCATGGATTTCACGCACGCCATACTTCCATTAACAGCATAAGCCCTTCTTCAGACACTCACGTGATGACTGAGAGTCAACTAAATCATTAGAGGGTATAAATGAATAATGAGATGTAGATCACTGGTGAATGCGTCACAGCCCCCACCCCCACCCCCTCCTCCTCCTCCTCTCAATACTATGAAACCAAGTAGGCATGAAATTGAGGATTGCAGTGGAGACTACAGGGCTGCTGTAAATGGAAAAAACGTAACATTATAGAAGATCGGATTTGATTGTGCTAGCACAGCGAATTTCCACAAAAATCAGCTGCATCAAGAGAGTTGGAGCGACATGAAATTAGAATACGGGCTATGCTACCACACTTAATGGATTGTTTCGGCCTTAACCACATACCTTGAATTCAATGAAAACTCTCGCAACTACTCATACCAAAAAAAACTAGTCTCAAAGGTCAACTTCTCACACAAAAGGTCTACAAAAATCATAGGCTCAAAGGGCAATGAAAGTTTTGAGCAAGCAAACTGCTGAGGTACAAACAATCTGGATATTTGCTGTTAACAAAATTTTTTGCTAAAATTAAAAAGCAATAAGCATGATAATAGATAGTTTGTTTCGGATTTAGTCGCGGAAACACTTCTACAGTCATACAGACTAACTTTCCCAGACTGTCGTGATCTTCGGACGAGCGCCGTCCACCGTCGCGGAGGAAGTGCTGCGGTCCTCTACATTGGTTATATAGAGAGGCTAAGGCTGAATTCAGTTATCTATGTGAAATTACCGATCACGGTAGTAGTTAAGTAATGAATAACGAACAAGGGTAGCTAATAATAGACAGCGGGTTTCTAACGGAACCCTGCGCAACTGAGAGCAGTGAATTGTTTTATTAGGAGTGACAATTTATTTTACTCCATAAATCAACGATTGGCAAATCTTTTCTTGGGTAACAAAAACACAAAATCTTACTCATAAGTAGAATTAAATTGATCAATTGCATTACCCTGTAAAGCGCCCTGAAATTTTCCACACCTACCTGCACGACGCTATATCTATTCCAAAATAAGTGCTGAAAATTTGACACTTATCCATCTCTATTTGTAAAATAATATTTTTCGGTTGCAGACTTAACTGTTAATCGTTACTAAGGCTCTATTGTTAGACCCATATTGGGCCCATGAATGCTAATAGATTATGGGGTAGCTAATTGTTTCTGGAGAATTACTCAAGATGGTGATTTCTTGTTTGGGCAAATATATTCGTTTAAATCAAACTTAAATTTTAGTTGAGATTTGACCTTATTTACTTGATTGTTCGGCTTAATGTCGATTTTTTGAGATCACAAGCAATAAAGACGCAACAGTATCACCAAATCATGTGATATTTACATGCAACACCTTTTTTCCACGCAACTCGAAACAGATTTTAGGCTCAAATAAGCCTTATGACTAATCCATGATTATATTTACATTTTAGTATGATAACTATTGTAATAATAGTAAAATAATACTTACTCCATGAAATGGCAAAAAAACATGACAAACCAATTGTACACGTCTGAACACACGATCTTTATTTTCGATGAATTAAAAAAAACAGGAATTTCTAAGGGGAGAAGGGAGATAGTAAAGACAAGTGAAAACATCAATGCATGATCAGATTCAAAGTATAATATTAGAATAAAAAAGAGAGACAGATTGAAAGAAGAGAATAAGAGAGAGAAGACACGTCTATATAGTCACAGCCTTATCGAGATATTGATAAATCAAGTGATAGAGTAAAGGAAAGAGTTGTAACCACTCTGACTCTGGCATGAGAGGTGTATGATTATGCATTGGGGGTGGAAAATGCATGACTTCTACTGCTACCACAACGTCGATTGTTGCTGATTTAACTTACTATTGAACTTGTTGCGCAGTTTCGCCATCATTAGATTCATGGTAGACTTTTTTTGCTAGTATATCCCCCGTGAAGTAAGTTTGTGTTCCGGAGGAAACAAAATTACCAGGAAGACAGGAAGAAATACTAGGTATATCCGACATGGTATTCAAATCCGAACTAGTGTTATCATCACTCTGATCACCAGGTGATGGAGATTTTCTTAGAACATTTCCATTGGCAAATTTTTCACGTGGTGGAATATCTTCGTCATCACTATCATCGTCTAGTCCCTCTGGCTCCTGTAAAACTAGGAGTTTTTCCGTATCGCCAACATCCAATCGGACAATATTGAATTCAGATTTGTTAAAGAAATTATCTATTAGAGCGGAAGGCTTCTGAACTGTGGCATCTTGAACGCCTGAATCGGAATTACCATCAGAGGATCCAATAGAATCTGATAACGAATCGTTTTGTGCTTGGAGTGGGTTTGCGACAGGTGTCAAAGAAAGACCCGAGAGTTGAATAGCCAGGGTATCTGACTCCTTCCAAACTCGTGTTGCACGCCATTTTGCGCGGGATTCTTTGGGAGCCAGAACGGCATTGAAGCATAAGGTTTCACCAACCTAAACAGGTCAAATAGAATTTTCACTATTTTCCTTCATATTCCTTGCATAATATTACATCAAATAATTGAAGACATTAGTAAGTCAGTAGAGAGATAGCAAATTTCTTCATGTGGTGCCTGTGGTTCAAATTGTCACTCAAATATGAAACATTGTAAAATTAAAGGTAGGGTTTTTCAACTTGTAATTCACTATAAATTCTATAAAGAAAGGAATTTAAGCATTTCCTAAACCGGAGTTCATTCAGCATTACAAGAACGCAAGTTCATTCTGAAATTAATAAACTGTAATCTAAACACATTTTGGCAATTTAATTCGTGCAATTAACCAAAGGAGCTTCTCTTTAGCTAATAAATAAAGCGCAATATCACAGAGATTGAGCATTTCTTTATGCTACATATAGCCATAAATATACAATCAAAATAGGGTATTTTCTGTGTGATGTAATGGGATTGATTAAAATCCACTGCGTAGTTTAAATTGACCCAGATCTGACGAGTAGCATTGTTTAAAAAAAACAAGTAGAAAAAAACAAAATTTACTTACTGTGAAATGTTTTGTTAAATTTTCCACATGCTTGAAGAGAGATCTGTCAAAGAAAACATGTTCATGTTGACCCAGGTCAATAATTCCCCAAGATTTGCAGACACAATAGGCAACTCCTTTCTTATTTATCAGAGAGATGTTGCGTCCATTAGCACACGTGGTATCTGATATGACAAAAGTTGTGCTCGATTTGTCAAGTACCTGATTTTTGCATACATTCTTGTCAATCTCAAAGAGTTGACTGAATTTCTCCAGAAATCCAGTCACTTCAACACGTGTCTGCCCGACAGTATTGCGAATATTAACTGGAGCGGAGACAAATTCGTGCATAAGATTATCTAATGGAACAGTCTTTTCTCCATTTGCTTCTAACTTTTCAATAGCTTGCCTTAACCACATTGCAGCTATATAGTCAGCAATAGATATGATAATAGTTTGACATTTGTTTTGTTGAGAATCTGCGGAATCAAAGTGTTGGGGTATATTTTGAACTGATTGTGATTGCGCACCACCGACATTGAGATACTCAGAGACGTCAGAAATAGTTTGAGAAAGAGGCTGTGGGCAAATACCAGAAGGAGCATACATTGAAAGGGGACGATTACGACGATAGCTATTCTGGCGAAGTTGGGCCGATGGACGAACAAGATAGGAGGATTTAATCTCCTCTCGTAGACTAACTAAGTCACCCTGGACTTCAAATATACGCGGATGTCGAAGGAGGAAGTATTTGAATTCTGATTGAGGTCCGACTACAGAGCGTATATTTGATGAGGCTTGGGAGAGATGACCAGCTAAACTCTTAATGGGAACCCAAGTCTCGCTACGGCGACCAATTTGTCGCTGAAAGTATTTTACAGCCTCAGTTTCCGCAGCAAAATCATGAGTTTGTATAATAGGAGGAGGTGGGGGTGGTGGTGGAGCCATATGGACATGAGCAACGGGATACATGGTACTGTAATCTGGAGAGATAAAGGCCATTGAATCAAGCGGTTGAGTATCCTTTAGAAATATGAAATTATTTTGCACACCAAACAAAACGGGTTGGGAGATGACGAATGACTCAAAGTCGGAAAAATTATCCCAGGTTTGGGGAAACTGCATTAAGAAATAGCGCCATGCATCTTCAAAAGAAAGAGTACCACTGGATTGCATAAGAATTTCCATAAGATATATGGAATACACTTCCGCCATTATTATTATTTTAGATGTTTCGATTGTGTATTCCTTCCGCTGACGCTAATCCGAGCACAAGCAACCACACCCAACTGTGTTATCGCGAGAAACGCTAAGTTGATTGGCTGGCAAAGAAAATTTAAGTGACTGATAAAAACAACTGAATAATACTAAATTAAAAAACATACTAGTTAAAATATTAGAAAAGTAATAATGATTCAGGCACTTATATTTTATTATTTTGCGAGCATTACTAGTATACGGAATCCTAAACATATAATATTTGTCGTAAATAATGTTTATAATCTCAATATTCATGGTTCAGAATTTGTCTACCTTTTATCAAGTATTGCATGTTTAATCTCAGTGTAAGATAATGTGACACAGAATAATTCAAAGTGCTTAAATTTAGTCCATTTTTAAATCATTGAAAAGATAATTTACAAGGCTTTCTGATCTATTAGCATCCTTTTAATCATCGAAATGGATGAATTCTTGGTTCATATGGAAAGCAAATTTTTTTACCCTTTCCCGCCAATCCATGCACTTGAATGTTGGATTCAGTTTTTAATGATTTGAATTTCCATTCCCCTGCTATACCTGACGTGACAAGTAAAATGGATCCTATAAACTATTCGATTTCAGGCACTATTTACAAGCCATACTAAAATGTCCGGAAAATGAATACCCAGTTATGCTAATATCTTAGAAGCTAGCGCAGTTTTCTCTCATTTCTATGATAATAAACAAGGAAAAAATGTTTTCACTGAAAATGTTTTCAATGGTAGAGTATTTCTTGCATGACAGAAGAATATTAAGCCATAAGATTGTGATATGGACCTTCATCAAGGCCCATTCGTTACAAGGTGCAAATTCTTGCGCAATGATAGTGCTAAAACACAATCGTGTTTGCATTTAATAATTCGATTGTAGGTGATCGCGTTTCGACCAAATTGTATTGTTTATACAAAGACTGTTTTAAGTTCTTAAACTGCTCCTAATTAGGAAGCAATAGACCGATGCGAATAGGAGTGCTTTTGACGCTTCAAGAAAGCTATGCCTAACCTCTGAACTACTGTAGTGTTATTTTTGCCATTTCTACAAGAAAACCCTTATATCCAAGCTTGGTGAGAAAACTTAAAACGGAAGATAGCAATCGTGCTTTCTGTAGACAAACAGTGGAATTATTCTTCATTTTCCTTTAAGTAATTCAATACAAAAAAACTGGAAGTCCGATATCGAAGAATTTTGATGATGCCCTAGACTAACAGGTACTATTTTTAGAATTCAAATGGAACAAAATCTCAGTCTCATATTAGAATCTTCGAAGATTTTATGCTTGAGAATTACAATGAGGGGCGCGCGATAGTTTTACCTCTTGTGGTGCACCCCGGGCAATGTATACTCATACAGCAAGAAAGCCTGTAACACGGCAGTTGACGTCTGACTTCAAACCACCACGGTCCTCCAATCTCTGAAGCCCGAAGTCAATCAAATGGCTAACGATAACTCACATAAAGTCTGCCATTTGGTATAAATAAATATTTAATCAGAAGTCTTACTAGGATAGCACATATATCCTTGTATAGTGTTGAACAAATTTAACACATCTTGCTGATGGTGCGATTGCCTGGCTTTTTGGAATGACAGAATCCAAAGTTAAGCTAGATGGTGACGTCCACAACAATGGTTTTAACAGTAAATTTGATTGGCTAGATTTTGGATTTTGTCCGTTCAGCAGCATTTAAAGCAATTTTACAATCTGCTCTTTACTTTAGCTCAGTTTAGAACGACTGGATGCAATATAGCAATAAACCTCCCAAGTGAAAACTCGTCTCTCAAAGCCCAAGAAGCAGAAAAAAGGTAGAAATTAAAGAAACAAATATTAATCAACCAAATTTTTTAGCCCTCCACAACTAAACTCACTTTAACGATCTTCATCGAAACATGAAAATCAACCACGCACAATGATGGAGAGATCATCAATATTTGGCATTGATAAAATGGTAAACAGACGTGGAGCTCAAGATAGAACCTTAAGAACAGCGTAACCCTAGACTCATAAGGACGATGTAGAAAAACGTTCCCCTGGTTCTTTCTTATTCCAGATTGGGGGGATTTGATTTATTGACAGTCCGAGCCACAATATCAGCAGCAATCAGGAATTCAAAAATTGAACGCCGTCACAGCACCATATTGAGTAATATCAAGCAGTTCTGAGATAGAACTTAGGTAAAAAAGAAACCAACACGAATCGAGCACAACCACATTGGGAAATTAATGCGAAAAGTTATCCGAAGTCTGAGCGTTAGTATATAATTATTTTATTAAGAGTTTTCATTGCATCGTATCTTGACTGATATCATGAGCAATGGTAAATTTTAAGGACCAAATACAGTCCAATTGAGCAATAGCATACCACAAAATCAGTGCATGACATCGCATTCTAGAAATTACTAAAAATGCCATCAATAAATTTAGGCACTATTGTCCAAAGATTAACCTGCACTTGGCGTCAATCAGACCAATGCTTATTTCAAATAAATAAACACGCTCAAATGAAAATTGTATCATAACATTGATATCACTCGCTAAGGTTCGGAGAACGAACCACTTTAAAAATATACTTCGAAATCACAGAGAACTAAAAAAGGACTAGTAACATCGTAAACAAAACAGTCCATTCAATCTCGAAACTAGTTATTCACTAGCATCACCAACACCAAAAAACCAACCCCAATTAAAACTCTGCCACCCCAGATGAACAGAGAAGGAATTTCTCAAAAACCGGCATCATTTATTCACTCAATTATTGCTCATCATCAGTTTCCTCGGTATCAAAGTTGAAGAATTTCAGTTGATAAGCTGTTTTACTGGTGGAGATAACGTGAAGATAATCACGGAGGTTGTGATTCTTCAAAAACTTCTTTGTAAGGTACTTAAGATACCTAAACAAGGTAATAAAATCTTAAAACATAGACAAACCTCTTTGAGAAAGGAATTGAAGAGGTGACATGGATAGTAGTCTTATCACGCTCAACGTGAACATCCTTACCAAGATTCTTGACTTTTCCATTAACTTTGATACGGTCCCTCAGATATTTTTCCTATTAAAAAGCGCGTAATACATGATTAGGGAATGTGGCCCTAATCTGCAGTCAGAAACTGCAAGCACCACAAATAGACTTACAAAGAAGCCGAAATCAATAATATCCTTTTCAATAACTTCAGCGGAGCACTCAATAGAAAACCTTAGAGGCTGTTTCTTTGTCGGCCCTTTCGGCACAGGCTTCTTAACCACCTTACCGGACGTAACCATGCTGACTGGATAGTGGCGAATTGACAGTGAGCGCCTTTGGGAAAAATAAAACAAAGAAAACTGAAAAAAAATATAAAACGAAAATGAAAAATCACTGATTTTCAAACATTTTAAAAAATAAAAATGAAGAAATATATATTTTTTATCAGTTGTACTTTTACTTTTTGAAGGAGGGGTTAAAGATGAGTTTATGTGTTAGGAACTCGTCCGAATTTTCCTTTAGTTGGAAGCTGAAGTTAGAAATTCAATTATCTTTCTACATGCTTCTATGTTATTTTCGTGCCTTATAAGTATAAACCATTTCGCAGTGATGTTTTTGCTTTATAAAGTTAGTAAATTATACTTTATAATATCTCCCTTATTATATTCACATTAATATTTTACCTCACAACCTGCTTTGATTTTAATTTTTAATTAATTTTGCTCTTAACTGTTGTTTTTTAGAAGGATGAAAGTGGCCAATATTTAATTGCTACTCATGAGACCAAATAAATAGCACCTACGCATTTGTCAGTTACCTTTAAGCTCAGCTTATTAAAGATGAGAAACTTGTCATGTAGTCTAATTTTTAGTGTTTGCATATTTAAATTTGAGGAAAATGTTGACGCACTTATGCATTGGCACTAGTGTTAGATGATAACAGTCACTTTGTTATTCATCAGAAATCAAGCAACTTTTTAATTCTTATCTGTTCAATCCTTTACCCTAATCCCATTTAATTTTTTGTCTTTTTCTCATTTATACCACTCCCTTTCATTTCGTTCTTATTTAAAAATATTTGGTGGAAACCACAGAGGCAACAATACTTATTAAAGGGTTCTTGAATTCTAAAGGATTCTGGAAAGTGGGGTCGAGCTATCGAGCGCGGTGAAAGCAATTTAGGGCCTTCTTTGTACTCTACTTCCTGTTACTGCCTACATTTCCCTGCATTCATTTTTTATTGTGCTCACATAGATTTGGGGACTAAGGGTATTTAGAAAATCTGATAAATTCTTCTTTTATTATATAAATGCAATGGTACATTTTATTTCCATTAAATATGAGATTGAACGAAAACATTATAACAAGGGGGATAAATCAGTATATTTAATTTATGAAAGTTACAGGCAAATTGATCAAAACTGTTTCTAGGTTTGATAAGAAATATAAACAAGAAATGCAGTTAGAACTTAAAAAAACAGTCGGTGAAAGAAAATAATCAATCCGGTACTTGAACGTGTTGGGACAATTAGTGCCGGAGCATAATCTGTCATGCCGCAAGCTCTAAAGAAAAAAAACAATAAACAATAGCATGTTCCAATAAATCATTATAAGTCACGGACTGCCTTCACGTTTATACGCTAATTCGGTACCAATCTAGCACGTGACTGAAAATGACTCAGGTACATAGTTTGATGCTCAATTAACCCCTTCATTTGATATAAAAATTAAGAACATGCAAATGTACATTTTAAAGATTCAAATATTAAGAATATTTCATAGCAATTCCTAAAGTTGAAAGTTTTAAATAATGAACAGTTTCTCTTTATTACAACTATAACATTTCGTAAACTGTTAAATGGTGATAAAGAGTGGAATTTTGGCGTCTTATGATTTATTTAAAATATTGATCAAACCCATTTTCGGTATGCTGGTTAAGGGATAACTGTAAGAGACGGTAGTCCCTACGACCACTTACGACTAGGTCTCCGGCTATACGAACGTAGTGCTTCTACTGCTTCAAGAAAGATGCCGTTTTAGGCTAACCACTCCTTGCAACTAAACCTTAACTTTCATCGAACTCCACGAAGTCAGAACGCCGGAAGTAAACAAACGAATATACCCATTTCAGATACAAGTAAGGCATCGTTTTTGAGTTGTCTCATATGCATGGTTTTAACAGAAAATTTCCAGACCTTAGCGTGCATTGATCTAAGACAGGGCACAACTCGTCTCGTTTAGAGATAGCATAGCTAATAGGATGAGTGATACGTAAGGTCAATATCCAATTATATGTATATTATAAAATATTAGTAATAATTCAGGATGCAAAGTAAGAACAACAAGCAATTAAATAACTAATTCGTGAAATGCTTGAAAACATGATAATTCTAGTTCCAGTGATAAAAAACGTTTTAGAAGATCATGATGACGAGAATCAAAAAAGGAAAATTCAAACTATTAAAATCTACAAAACATAGTCTGTAAAATAGCCCACATTTCCTTGTACTCCATGGACATCAGGAAAGGATGATTAACAAACATGTAAAAAGATGATCTTATTTGATCAATTTTTGCATGAAGTGAGATAAATCTCACTCAGAAAATAGAAAATAAACTATAATGGTTGGTGAAATCATCAATTGAAGCTAATTTAAATAGGCATTCATT
Organism: Rodentolepis nana; assembly: GCA_900617975.1. Taxonomy (NCBI): domain Eukaryota; kingdom Metazoa; phylum Platyhelminthes; class Cestoda; order Cyclophyllidea; family Hymenolepididae; genus Rodentolepis; species Rodentolepis nana. The sequence goes on along the minus strand of UZAE01000876.1, from coordinate 1,615 downwards.
TATTTGAAAATATTATATACCAGTCTATCGAGACACTGATCTCTCCATTTTATGAAATCTGAATCATAGTCTAATGCCGGTGAGTAGCCAAGATTATTCATGTGCTTACTGGCTGCCATATGAATAGAGGGGTAACTTTAAAAGGTGCTAACTTTCAACCTTCAGCATGAATCCTTCCAATCATTGCCAAACATACCGAACATTGAAACAAGAAATGAGAGAACCGTGAAAGCAAATTTTGTGCGTGGTGGAAAATTCAGAGGGAGTTTCCATGATTTACCTGGACAAGGAAGGCACGAAGGCAAGAATTCGGTGAATTCTTAAATGAAACTTGACGTTTACAGAAACAGATGAGAAACGGTACGGGAATCTAGATATGGCAATTGAGGGTTTGAGTCTTAGCAACATCACTGTAACTTCGAAGATGAAAAAAACCAAAACAACCTCGTAGAGAATGTGATTGAAGAAAAATATTGAAAACCAATAAGGTGTCATGGTTTAGTGGTTATAAAGACTAGAAAAAGGGTAAAGAAGACACATTGTGTAAAAGTGAGGCACACAGCTCCAGCATAATTGACATCCTAATCAGGCAGGAAAGATACACATACCGCCAGACTAATAATTACTCGAAGTTAAGGGAATAAAGCCAATGGATAAAGTGTTGTTAGGACAATTTCTACCTAAAAAAATATCAGACTACTTGACTATGTGGGACACGTTATCACTCAACAATTGGTCATCTCTCATGTCATCTAGCTGGCTTAGACATGTGGGACACGTTATCGCTGTGTGCACATATCTACCTTGTGGGACACGTTATCGCTGTGTGCGTCATCTTATGCCTGCATGTCTGCTCGCCAGGATTGGGAGGTGCGCCATACAACTCTGTGTGCAGCGACCACAACTCTGTGTGCAGCGACCGTACAAACAGTGGCCAATCACTAGAACTCTGTGTGCAGCGATCGTACAAACAGTGACCAATCATTAACCTCCACCTAATTCCCCATCCTGATCATGAGTAGCTCCCTGCGTGAACACTTTATCCGCAATATACTCACTGAACAAACGGGCTCCGTGCTACACGTCTGTTTCCTTTATGGCTGGGCTATAGCTTAGCTGGTTCTTGGAGTATAGCTAGATGTTGGAGAATCTGCCATAGAAATTTCTGAGCCGGTCAGGCTTTACTAAGGTAGCAATCCGCTACAACTACACTCACGAATCTTCTTGTGCTAGTAATTGCCTCCACATTGACTACTGAAATGAACCACTTGCTGTTGCTCCGGCGATTGGCGAGACTAAAACCTAGACAAGTTAAAATCACGAAGGGGGAGGTTGAAATTAAGTTCAATCTCTGAATGAGGAGAAATAGGACACATGAGAGGCCATAGGTAGAAAAATGATAACTTGATTAAGTGCAACGCACGCATCTCATGTCTACTCATCCATTTTCTCATCAAATACCCTTACCAATATGTTTTTAAGGGTTTGTTCAGAACGAAAAAATATACCATGCTTATTTAAACTTAACCTGCGCAATACCATATGAATGAATGAATGAATGAAAGTTATATATAATAAAATTGGGTGTGCGATAGACTTACCTCCACGTGGTGCA
>UZAE01000875.1:0-17318 GCA_900617975.1 Rodentolepis nana | reverse complement strand
GAACGAAGGGAGCAGCCAACGAACTCCCAATCAAGACTCTTGCGGAAATGGATGTCTTTAATCGATTTATCTTCCTCTTATTTCTTGAAACTTATTTTTTTGTCTTGTTCCCTTTTTCTTATTTTAAATGCTCTTTTCTCTTTTGTTTTTATATTACTTGCATTTCAGATATTTACGTTGAATCTCTTTTTCTTTGTGTATTTTTCGTATCAATGCGTATTTGTTACCCTAGTAAAGCTTTTTCTGACACGAATCTCTCAGGCATTTTCTCCTGTATCTAACTATGCTTTTTAGAAAAAATAGCAATTATTATATTGAAATTAAAATCGTTGTATTTTATGAAATTACTTTTCTTTCTTTTAAAATTAAGAATTGTGAATATGAACTCAGAATTTTTATTTAACTTAGAATATTTTCGCTTTAAATAAGATATTAATATGATTTTAAAAATATATATTTAAAAATAATGCTGCTTACTTTTATGATAAATTTTTGTACATTCTCATGAAAGCGAATTATTTTTTATTTTATATTACTTTTAACAAATAGACAATCTCCCTGTGCCCTTGAAGTTGGTCATCTGCCCACTTTCATTGTTTTGCACAATGAATGTCTGCGTCGCTGTGATTTCCAATAAGAATAGCCCATTATATTTCAAAACTTTGAATCAAGAGGAATCGCTATCATTCAAGTTTCGAGTTTATGGTACTTTGGATATAATTGATGATAAAGTCAGCTCCAAAAGTTTCAAATCCTCCTACACTGATAAGGAAGTTACCCACAAATACTTGGGCTTGCTTTACCCAATTGATGACCATTACATATATGGATATATTACGAACACACATATAAAGGTTTGTCGTTATTCGTTTGTCATTTAAGTATGTTTAGTTTATACTTATACAAGAGAGCCATTCCACCGCCGCTGATTTACCAAAATCGAATGCCCCTAGTCATACCGATGCCGACATTAAATCCATTTTCGAAGAAATTCACAATGCGTATATACGACTTGTTTCTTCCCCATTCTACGTTCCGGGCACACCTATTGATCCTTCCTTATCTTGTGCTGCTAGAAAGTTTGACCAAGTTATTGAGCGGATTCTTTCGGTTTCTCCGGCAAATTCCAAGCCCTGATATGTTAATTTTTTGCATATGGTTCTTCTCTTAATATGTCTTCTTTTGCAACTGTGATGTAGGTCTTTATTTTGTACTTTTTTGTGTGCATTAGCTCTGACTATCTGAAGGATATTTCACATAAAAAGAGTAAATGATATTTTGCAAATATTTACTTGTTTATTCTTTTGATTTTTCAAGATGCAGTCCTTTCTGCACTGGATCTCGACATTCTAGATTATTTCACTTGCATCACTTTGTGTTCATTTATATAATAAGAGGTTGCCTTTCTTTTTTAGACAACCGTTCTTATGTATTTCTGAGCAATGTTTAGGCACTAAATGATTTTTTAAATTGGTTTGAGTCTACTCCAGTATTTATGAGCTTGTAGTTCTTTGTATCAGAATTGGAATGTGGTAGTTACTTCGTTGTAGCTAAACAGTAGATGAATCGACCTCTTCGTAGCAAAAGAATTAATTAGATGTATCTTCCAATAACCTCGTTAACAATGTAATAAAGGGGCATGGTTTGTCTCCTCGCTCTGAGTCTGAGTGAATTCTTACCTGACGAATCCAATTGGTGGATATATTATAGCAACGGAGGTAGATCTACTAGCAGTTAAGTAGCCTGATAGAGTGTTTTCATTGTACTGGGGAGATTCTACACGCCAGGCAACTTAGAGGTGGATTGTGAAGTAAAGTCCGCATTTTTCCGTTTTTTTGATGATGAAGAGGAGGAACTTGAATTTTAGGCTACAGAGATATCCTTGCTTTTCTTCTTACTGGGCAAATTAATATCAAGAGTTATTCATCTTCACGTTCAAATAGTATTTGCTCTAGGAACATTAATGAATCACTTTCGATAGGTTGGACTTGATAAAAAAGTGGGTAAGATGGGCTATTAACAAATATTAGAATGATACGGAGTTGTTTGAGAATATACTCTAGTAAGTTGATGGGTTTTGATACTGTTGTCGTTCATGTCGTCATACGAGGAGGTTTCTAGCTGAGGCAAATTTGATGGATAAAATTTTCCCTTAGCAGCTGAGGTCAATGAATATTGATAGTCTCTGGGTGGATATACTTGTTTCAAGAAGGAAAAAGCGTTGAAGGTCGGATAAACGAAATTGATCAACGCACTTTGCGTATCTTTATGTCAAGATAGGGGTGTCTGTCTCCTTTACATCTTTGAAACACTCTTCTATCCCCCCTCTCAACTTTTTTTTCACTTTGATGTAACTTCCCCTCTGTAAAGCCTGAAGTCAACTAAAGGGCTAATGATAACTATCAAGATATCTGCCATTTGGTATAAATAAATGTCTTAAGAGAAATGAAATGATCATATCGAATGATTTATGATTTCGGCTTTCTTATAAGAAACAAAAAAATCTTATTTATTTTCTCTATACAATAGTGAAACGCAACATTAAAAAACAAATATACATCAAATTAAATCATCAAGATCAATTACTTTGGCGTCTATAAATAAGTGTTTGTGTATGCTATACACGAACAATCTTTCTCATATTTAAAAAGGCTGTCAGTTGCAATAATAAATAAATCGTTGTATTTTAACTATTAATATTATGACAAATTTTATCAAACTTATACAAGAATGGACTAAGCATTGAATTTTATTTCGAAAATAAAAAGCGCGTGATAGCGAAGCAGTAAGAAAAAGGTAAATTGCACTATAAAAGGAAAAGTGATAGAAATGCCGTATTTTCTTCTTAATCTAAGGATTAAATAAATTTTTAACAAATGATGAAATTAGATAAAGTAGAAAAGACTAAAATAAGGACGGTTACTAATTTGGTATGGAAGCAATGTTGATGAGAGTACAACTGGTAAGAAAAGAAGTATTGGATTTAAACCTCTGAAATTTGCTTGATTGCATCCTTGCTTGTTATTGCAATAACAATACCGAGCAATGACTCGTCGGGTCCCTTCAACCGTATGACACCACCTTCCTTCTTCACCCCCAATTTCACCCTCAACGGCACATCCTCTTTCAATTCGTCGAATCCATTTTCGATCATAATAAACTAAAATGAACGGCATTTAAGATATCTATTAGGTCAAATTAAAATATAATTTTTGCCATTTTAAAGCACCTACATTCTACTAGCTTCTTCATACAACGTGAATAATTTTGTCCGTTGTCTGGGCATGGTTCAAGTATAAATGTTCTATTATCGAATGGGTCTGCACAGTGAGGTTGTGTTCTTGAGTTACATTGATAGCATTTGAGTTTCGAACCAAAACCTAGATACTGTGCGTCGCAAATCATGAAAATGCAAACGACAAAAGTGATGTAATAAATGAATGAATAATTCATGGTCACGAAACCCGGTAAATGTTTCAGGTTGCACCCGAAATAGGCGTTCGGGACAGATAAATATTCCTTGGTACAGAAAAACAATTATAATATAAAAATAAAATTCTGTAACCTTTTACAATAAAATGTTAAAATTTTAATATTTATTCAATGGTATAAGATTTTCTTATTTGACAAATGTTTAATGCATTTCGTTTTGCAAATTCTTAAATATGGAAGAGAAGCGTCAATGAATTTATGAAATCAACGTAAAGTTCCGATGAGTAATAGTTAACCAGATATTTCAGTTCATATTTTAGATTTATTTTTAGCTTGTGATTGAATCAAAGAGACTGAATTAGTGCTTACAATTATAATTTTTAGTTAAATTTCATAATAATCAATAATTAAATACTATTATATTAAATATGCTGAATGAAGTTAACTAGGGGGCAAGACTGCTACCTAGATTTTTTATACAGTGTGGATTTACTTATCAAATTGTTTTCTCAAGCACTCCACCGCCATAGATATAGAGGTTCATCTGGATCGGCATTAGTTAAGACTGAATGCATTTTACCAAAAAAGTTAAATTTATTAGACTGAGAGTGAAAGGTTTCTGCAACTATATAAAACGTCATACATATTAGAAATAGGTGATTAAAACATTTTGTTAGGATTTATTCAATCAAGCTACTAGTCTGCTGAAAGCTTACCAGATTAATGCTACATCGTCGGAAAAGAGTGGAAACAACTGATGTCTTCCTGACCGATCATTGTGATGAATCTGTCCGCAGTAGATTGTCTTTGAGAAAACCGAAATGAAGCCTACTTTCAAGTTTAAGTAAGCTATACTTCCTTTCGGATCAAAATTTATTCTTCCTCAGAATATTAAATTGAATACCGCAATTTACCGTATATATACATTTTCATTAGAAGAAATGTATCTATATTGGAGGCACAAAATTAAATTTTCCCATTAACTATTTTATGCAAGCTATTAATCGATAATATGTCATAATTCAATTTCTTTGCTAATGAATAAGATGGTAATTCTCCCTAATTGAAGGTAATTTTTCTGTTTAAAGTAGCAACCGGCTCAAAAACGAACAGTTGTTAAAGAAGCGAGTCCATAAGAGCTAGTAAAGCTCACCACGATATAAAATGGGTTGTTTGATTAAATGTGCTAAATTTTTATAAGTCATTCACGAGACACGCAATAGCGCCACCACTAAATAGTTCAACTGCGTGTCGCATATAATACTGCTTGCCACAACAGAAGTAGATTGTGCTTTATTGCTGATAAGTCCCTTGCACCCTGCAATTCGGTTGGGTTTCCGGGTTTTAAGTTCGCAGTTACTTAATGAATTTGTTGGCAGATATTTATGGGAGCAAATACAGATAGAAGGATTTATTTATTTCAAATGGCAGGCGTTATAATAGGTATCATTAGCCCTTTAGTTGACTTCAGGCTTCACAGAAAGGAAGATAAATATCAAAGTGGCAAAATGTCGAGAGGGGGACAAAATAATGATTCACAGACGTAAAAGAGACAGACTGACACAAAGATAGAAAAAGGTGAGGTGAGTACTGTGAAATTATTCGAATATGAAATGCAGTGGGGTCTTGGTAGTTTGAAGAAGAATAATAGACTTTTTTGCAGTATGAGTATACGTTGCCCAGGGTGCACCACGTGGAGGTAAGTCTATCGCACACCCCCAGATAGAAGGATGAAAGTTACAGTTAGGAGAGTGTGCTGTTTAAGGGCTTCAGCAACAGTGGATGGACAGCAAAGTTAGGAAAACAGTTACGTGATGGTATTGAAAAGTGAAATATATTCACCTCTTGTAAGGTTAACACTGCGAATCAACTACTCTTCAATTTTAGTGTAGAGAGATGGCTATTTTACTGTATCTCACTAGGTATCCTCAGAACTAAAGAAAATTTTTGATCTTTTTTTAATTACTCTAATGCAACCATATAAAGCTGTTGAAAGTTATGCGTCACAATTTAGGTCCTAAAAGAGGACGTTTCTTCATGGAATAGCGACATTATCGTAGATTTCATATCCTAAACCACTTTGGCAACCAACCAAGTAATCTCAACGCACGAATTCAGCATGTTAGAAAGTCATTCTCAATGCGTGTTTCTTCAAATTTAGTCATTGCTATCTGAACTGTGAAAAAGATGATAGAGGAGAATTCCTTCAAGACCTTGCAATTACATTTTTGACACTTGAAATTCATTTCCCAGCTCCAACTTAAATGTGATTAACTAAATTTTCATACGATTCCTTCAGCTTGGCCAATGCTTGCTATCTTTATTAATAAACGGACATTTATATGTATGTTAGGGGGCTCCAATAAGTAATCATGCATTTTAAAAACAATATTAAAAAGTACGTATTGCTAAATTTTCGAAATTCACAACTCCTTCCTATTGGTCTTGTAATTTCCAGATTATCAGCCAAATAGTTAATTAGGTGGCATTCGAGTATAGCCGCATTTCGAAATAGTTTCCCTTTAAGTGCATGCATCGTACCTCTCTGTCTGATTTCTGAACCTCGAAGAAGATCATTCTGACTTTGGGGGGGGGGGGGGGGAGGAGGTGGGAAGAATTTATTGACACGGTGGAGAATTGTCCTTTTACTGTCACATAAATTTACCCGCTTGCGTTTTTAATTTACAATTTAGCCTTCTCAACTGTTACTACAATAAAAGTGGACTGTAGGTATTTCGCTCGGTTTGAGCAATACGTATTGGATTATTCCACAATCCACGTACATCCCACTAAATGCATGGAGAAAGTTCCAAAGGGTGCGTCCTGGCATAGGAGGTGGAATGGATGTTTGATTTCGAGACAGACATTGTTTTTCCACACCAGTGTTGGGAGCAGAAGGACGATTTCCACCATTCGTTATCATACCGGGAGAGTTACTCCTGTGTGATTTCAGTGTTAGTTTATTTATTTATTTCAAACGGGAGGCGTTTTGATAGTTATCATTAGACCTTTAGCTGACTTTGGGCTTCACAGAGAGGAGGAGGAACATCAAAGTGGCAAAAAAGTAGAAAGAAGGAATAGAATAATGATTCATAGATGTGAATAAGACAGACAGACACAAAGGCACAGAGAAGGTAAGAAGAGTACTGTGGAAGGGGTAGAATATGGTATATGGTTCATAGTAGTTTGAAGCCCGGAATCAACTGCCGGTTAACGGACCTTTTTGCACTATGAATATACGTTGTCCAGGGTGCACCACGTGGAGTGGTCCGTTGCCCTCTGGTACTGAAATTAGCGCATTATTTCATCAAATTTAAATCTTTCACGCCAAAATTGACATTAGCGAACAGTAGGCAATAGTCTGTTAATTTCATTAACGACCTTAGTCGCTTTGGGGCGTCCAAGCCCTAGTCAACGAAAAGGAGAAGGATATAGGGCTTGGACTTTCATTCTTCACTATTAAATGAAATTGATTGGTCATTAATAGTGCTGTTAAATAAAAGGAAATTTCTCATTGGTATTCCTGATATTTGATCACAAAATAATTCTAACTTAACATAAGCTTTAAAGCTCGATATTCCAACGAGGAGGTTGGGGGGGGGGAGGTTTAGCGTCAAGGATTAAAGTTTAAGCGTAATGGATATTGATTTTCTCAAAAACGACATGTTAATTTATTAACGTTTTTCGAAATTAAAATTCCGCTTTAATACCTCTAAAACCAGAAGAAAGCATACAATGATGGAATAAACTAGTTCTCTAGACATTACCCAATTCGGTTCTACCTCGGTTATGGGATTCCAAGCTACAAATTTATCTCGTTAGAAGTGATGCAAGGCGCTTTATTGATCTAATAATGATTAAATTTCGAGTGAAATGGAAGGAATTTTTCGGCGTCTCCCTGGCGTAGGCACTGCAATTCTATTACCAATATTCATTTATATCAAATGACAGGCTTTATAATAGTTATCACTAGACTTTCAGTTAACTTCTGGCTTTACAGAAGAGAGGAACATCCGGGTGGGGGTGGGTAGAGGGTTGGAATAGAAGAGTGATTCACAGATGTAAAAGAGAGTGACTGGCACAAAGGTAGAGAAAAAGCTAAGTTGAGGTGAGTACTGTGGAAATGGTCGAATATAACATACAGTGGGATCGTGGTAGTTTCAAGTCAACTGTCGATTTATAGATATTCTTTTCCGTTTGATTATACGTTGTCCAGGCTGCATCACATCCTCTATTACTAATATAGTGGTTAATAAATACAAACTTAATTGCAACGGAAAAGCTGTAGGCTTGTTCAAACTTAAATGAGAAATCGATGGAATTACTAAGAGGAAGAATAATCCTCGAATTCCTCCCTTGCAGGTGAAATGAATCACCAGAATGAAGAGATGTTCCATCGACCCCGAAAATGAAGCTCCACAATAAAGGCGCTACCTAAGGATAGAATTAAGCAAAATGGCTGAATATTTCACCTCGCAAATGGTCAATATTTCCCGTAATTATCATCGACATTTGATTGGTCCTTTCAATTACAATCTGAACTAATATAGCTGATATAACGAGTATTTCTGTGCTTTTCTTCCCTAGGGCTGCATATTCGATGGGGTACGTCGGACAAAGACCGTTTGACCATTTCAATTACTCAACGTGACTGGGTTGATAACCTGAATTTTGACTTAATAGGTTTTAGGAGGGGAATTATTTATACGTGAGTGGAAGACGCCATCGTTGACTGAAATTCCACCGCAGAACACACCTTCTGTTTGCGTGATGCACAAATAGTGCAACCATGTAAAAGTTCAGCCAATCTTGACTTGAAGCAATGTGCATCTGTGTACTTTTTTAAATCTAATAATTTCACACAGAAACATGCATTGTGAACAATTTTAGAATGAGATATATTGTTAACTGGCAATTACGGGCTAGGTGCACAAATGAAATTTTCCATTTTATCGATTTATTTTATGATGATCAAAGCTAATTTACGTCTAAAAAGTAGTAGGAGTATTAAGGCAGTAATGAATCACAAGACAGTGTGTTTGTGTGAACGATCCAAGTTATACCATTGTAAGCAAATTGATTTTCTTGAGGATCATGTCATGTCACAAGATTTGACTTGTTTACAGCCTCCAGGATGCTTTCGTGGATGGATCAAGCCTCTCTTCCAAAATTAATGTCTAGTTAATTCTTCAAACCAAACTCTCATTCAAAGTCAAATTCTGCTCTGGAAATCATTATGGCATAATTTCAGTTTTTTCCTGTAGCATACTTTGTTCTTATCAATTTCAAGGCCACTTAAAATCATGATAAGAGTCAAAATAAGAGGGAGAATATACCTGTTCATTAGTGGGTCTATTTAATTAATTTTGAAATTGCTAAGCGTGGGGGCGACAATACGTCTTATTAGAATCACATGTCCATTAAGATAATAATAGTAATAAGAAGAAAATAAGGCTGAACAGACATTATATCAGGTAAACTGAAAGGAGATATGTAGTCATGGATAACTTGATAACGTACAATGTCTTTTTCGAAAATTTCTTAAGCTATTAAGTGTATTCCAATAAGAATATCAATCGATATACACCGCAATTAGGTCACATAGCTCAGATCGATTTTTTTAATAATTGTGCTATTGGTTTGCCATACTACTTGGAAGTTAGGAAGCTGGCTTGGTTTGGGGCGGTCTCGAACTAGGGGTGAAAGAGAGCTTGTCCATCTGCTACTATGGGGAAAAAGGTCTGCCGGCGTGGTTGTAAGTCGATGAAGCCTCAGAAAACTACAAAGGAAATGTCAATTCACTTGAAAATATTCAAAGCCTAAAATGGATAAAATAGAATAAAATTACAATTTTGAATTAGAGGGAGAAATGATCGCTGAACCCTCAACACCTCCCACCCCCACCTCTGCACCCAAAGTGCACGGATCAAGTTTATCAATCATCTCTTCTGCGGTTCAGATTTATTGAATTTGAAAATTTCGAACACCTGTTAAGCCCACATTGAAAACCTCAATTCGTGAAACATCTGTTGGTATTCTCTCTTGGGAAAAAGGTGTTCTAGGCAAATTAGAAAAGAATTTTATAGGTTAGAAGATTGAATATTTTGAATGTAAATATCCAAAATTGGAATGAAATTTAACAAACATAATAACATCTTTTATTCTGGTGAAAAATCAAAATCTGTTATTATAGACTTCAGTTATTCATCGTTATTATTATTATTATTTTAAAGTGAAGAAGAGAATTTATCACTTTAAAAATCTATTCTTAAAGCAGTATTGGAATTATAGATGAAATTCAGTTTACGTTTCCATTAAAAGTCGATAATCGACGTAAAATTCGAAAATGACCTGAACTAACACTATCCAATATTTTAGACGTTCAAAATCCAATATTTGCTGGCCTTTATACAAACCAGTGCTTAGAACCCCCTCAATATCCACTTTATTATTTAGGACAACAATTGGCTTATTCACAATGCGACTCAACTTAAGCAAATAGGTGTTTTGACTTAATAGTTGAAACACGGGAAGAGAAATATATTCTTTTCGTGTAAACTTTGAGATTTCCTTAAACATTAATCAGATCAAAATAAAGACCACTTGGTAGTACGCTTAATTGCACAGTGGGATCAAAATGGCTCTGAAGAGGTGGTCTATTTGTAGATTTATTGCCCTTCTGACGGGTAATATGATGAATGACCCTCTGATTTCTCAAGGTTTTACTACTTTACTATATTTTCGATTATTTTTTGACAAATGGCTTCAATTTTAACTGATAATTTACATTGGGGGTGAGCGATAGACTTACCTCCACGTGGTGCACCCTGGGCAACGTATACTCATACGGCAAAAAAGTCTTTTAACTGGCAGTTGACTTCTTACATCAAACCACCATCACCCCATATTCTATCACTTTCACAGTACTCATCCTACCTTTTCTCAGCCTTTGTGTCTGTCTCTTTTACAACTGTGAATCATTCTTCTGTTCCCCACCCCTCGACCTTTTGTTACTTTGATGTTCCTTCCCCCTGTGAAGCCCATGATAACTATCAAAACGCCTGTCAAGTCAACTAAAGGGCTAATGATAACCATCAAAACGCCTGCTATTTGAAATAAAAAAATAAATATTTTACATTGGAAACAGATTAGGTCTGTTAGATGAATTTAAGTGGCATTAGATATCATGAGCAACAATTTGTTCACTAATTCAAGTGGCCAATCAAAAAAATGCAAAGTAAGTGGGCATTGAATAACCCAACCCACCAGGAACCAATGGACGCATGACTCGTTGATGGCTTTGTCACCATCCCAACGCCCTTCTGACACCTCTTCTATACCAACAATGAAAACTTGCATTGTTTTAATTGCTTTGGATGAAAACTTGCGTCGAAGTCGAGTAGATGGAGTTCCAACTGCTTGGAATCACTTTTACGAAATGAGAGCTTTGCAGATCTTCTACGATGCCTGCTACAAAATTGGGGGGTCAATTCTAGTCTACAAGATGTCAAATGTCTGTAAGGAGGGAATGTTGGTCTCATTCAATGTGTGCAACAGCAACAACTAGTAGTGAATTTAGGCTATGCTCACAGGTTGCGCCAGTTATTTACGCTGAGTTAAGCAAAAGTTTCCACCAACGATTAACTATTATCTAGGCCAAGTTGTTAATTAAATTTGTCACTTTCAATTCGGCTAAAGTTTCATGGCCCATTTTCCAAGTACATAAGGAAAAGTCCTGGTAATGATTGGCTTGAGAAGATTGAAGTTATCTTTGTGGCTGATCCACAGCATAATTAATTGTGATTGGCCACCCAAAACTCGACTTGCTCCAGTTACCTTGACTAGCGTAACCTCTGACTTATTAGGTGACATCACAGTGATCACCTCCTTTTCTTTCCTCCACATTCTACCATTCCCTCCCCCTCCCCTCCTCCTCGCGCAGCTCAACTTGTAGACTAATTCATGAAAGACAATTGTATCGCGTTGCCCAATTCATTGTGTCTAGTGGGGTTAATTCACCACCCGGATTCAATGCCACGTCATCTAATTCAATCAGAACATTTTACACATGGATAAAACGCTTCATTCGTCGTTACAAGGATGAAAAATGGCTTTCACGTGATTATGTTTATCATTTAACTAAAAGTTCCCCCCCCTCCCCCCATTTGTTCAAAAGGAATATTTGGACCACCCGTGAACTGTGAAATCTTTTTCCCTCAAAGATTTTGTGAGCACTCAACCGAATTTAAACTACCCTTCTTTTTTCCATATTTATGTTCAAAGTTAACTTTTCATTCAAATTTAAAGAAATAATTGATTATTGCTAATTCCTACTTTTTTCCTAACATTTTTCTTCAATTTATAAGAGGAAAATCACCAGGGTTCCCACACTTCTGAACTGGTAGATACACGTACGCCAAGTGATCTACGGGCAAAGGACCCAGAAATTTCCGAGAGAATACGTTTTGACTTATGCACATTGTAGTATATAGCAGAGATGTACAGTATTATGACAGTTATGCAATCTGATATTCATTGATTCTTATTAAAAGTTACCCTTTTAGTCAATAGTCTTGATGAAATTTGGTCAGCTTTACGTCGTTGCATCCTATGACTCAACCCTCTATCTGTCATCGCTAAACAAGTTAGTTTAATTTGGAGGGGTATGCAATAGACTTACCTCCATGTGATGCACCCTGGGCAACGTATACTCATACGACAAAAAAGTCTATTAATCGGCAGTTGACTTCTCACTTCAAACTACCATGACCTGACTGTATGTCATATTCGACTACTTTCACAGTACTCACCTCACCTTTTTTCTACCTTAGTGTCTGTCTCTTTTACATCTTTGAAACACTTTTCTGTCCCCCCCCCCTCTCGAATAATTTTCACAATGAAGTCACCTAAAGGGCTAATGAAACTATCAAAATGCCTGCCATTTGGTATAAATAAATAAGTTTAATTTAGAAGTGAGTCTACATTCTTGCCCCTATTTGTGAACTTGCCCGATTGACTCCTATAATTTACTACCTTATCCCCCCCCCCCCCCCCCCCCCCACGCTGAAACAAAGTTGTCATTCATGAGCTCTAGCACTATACCCCCATCTCCTCTAGTCACTCACTCTCCTACACTCAAATACACATTATCATTTATTCAACACGGTCTTTGTGTTCCTCCCCTTGAAACACATGCTTGCCGTCGCTGGCTGTCACCTATTGGTCTCAGCTTCTACAAGCTGGTTTTCCGACAATACAGATGTATACTCATACGACCAAAAAGTCTGTAAACCGACAGTTGATTTCCCACTTCAAACTTCTGTGACCCACCTGTATGTCATATTCCACAACTTTCACAGTACTCACCTCACCTTACCTTTTTTCCCCACTTCTGTTTCTATCTGTCCGTCTATTTTACATCGGTGAATCATTCTTCTGCTCCAACCCTCTCTCCCCCTCAACTTTTAGTGACTCTGTCTGTTCCTCCCCTCTGTGAAGCCCGAAGTCAATTAGAGGTCTAATGATAACTATCACAAAGCCTGCCATTTTGGCGCGGATAAATTTTTCAAGGGTTGAATTATTCTGCACGTTTTTACTTAAAGAAGAAAATAATTCATTTTAATTTTAAAGGCTATTAATGAAGCAATGTTGAACAAAAAAAAATGCTTTCCAACCACGACCTAACATTTTAAATTTTAAGGGTAAAAAATGCACCACTGTGGAATGCTGATATTTTCTAATTGATAAAGTATGCTCCTTTCAGTAATATTTAAAGGTAATTCCAATGAAGAGAAATGGCTTCACGCACTGCCAAAACAACATTCCATTGGTGGTGAAATGGTGGCTAATGCAACCCATTATCTTTCGCCTACAAATGCTTCACAGTTTTTTTTACCGTTCAATTGTTGGACGGCTTCAGTTGGCAGGCATGGTAATTTTCGAAGCATGATTCTTCTTATTGGATATGGAAGTTGTAACTAAAATAAATAAATATATTGAAAATATTTATTGAGGCCACTGTATTGCTAATGGGACTTAAGAAATAGCACCTTCTGGGTTAGTTGGTAAGGTTGGGTAAAAGCAGTAAATAGCAATGTTTTAATTGGAATTACGATTTTTATTCTCAATTTAACTAATTTATACTCAATCATTTCCCTTTAGGTGGGAGCAAATGCGTGATTGGGTATAACGACAAAGATATGCATAATATTGTTGGTGGTGGGGCGCGCGATAGACTAACTTCCACTTGGTGCACCCTGGGCAACGTATACTCATACGGCAAAAAGTCTATTTATCGGCAGTTGACTTCTCACTTTAAACTACCATCACTCCACTGTAGGTCATATTCGACTACTTTCACAGTACTCACCTCACCTTTTTTCTACCTTTTCTACATTCGTCTTTGAAACACTCTTCTGTCTCCCCCCCCCCCCCCCGACTTTTTTCACTCTGATGTTCCCATCCCTCTGTGAGGCCTGAAGTCAACTAAAGGGCTAATGATAACCATCGAAACGTCTGCCATTTGATACAAATAAATATTGTTAGTGCTAAAGCTAAAAGGAGCCTTTTATCTAGTTATAAGTTGAAATAAATACCGTAAAACTCCGAAATTAAGCGCAAAATGAAATTAGATTCTTTAAAACGAGAAACTTATCCCAAAAATCCTTTCAATTCCCCAAAAATTAACTTGGAAATAGCATTTATTGAGTTTATTAGTTTCACTAGAACGAAGTATTGTACACATGCTTTACGGTAGGTTTCGATGCTATTGATGACCACCGAGATTAATGGCTTTGTGTAAGTATCATGAATGTCAAAGAATTGTCGCTGTCACTTCGACCAATCACATAGGCAAATCGAGCATTTCTATTTGTGTGATAAGTTAGTCTAAAGGCTTTTAACCTTGAGCCACAGAATTATAACTGGTAAAACATTTAAACAAGCGAGGCGATTCAAACTGCGTTAGCTATTTTTACTGTCAGTCTGTTAATACAAGGTTTCGAAAGTGTGTCCAAATAGAAATTGGAAATTCTCGATAGTGCACAGGAAGTACAAATGTGAACTTGACATGCTACGAATGAGATTTGCAGCGGTAGAGGTTTTATGGTGCATGGTATGTCTTAGAAGATGGCTTCTTTAATTTACACAAAACAGACCTCTGAAATAGCAGTTTTTTTCTTTATTAGAATCAATAGACGCGTTCATGCACTCGCCTGTCTCCTAGCTATATGGTTAACTGAGACTTGTGCTTGAATGGTCGTTTGAGATTTACAGGCAGCCGTCCAGTGCTGAACACGGCAGTTACTCAAGCCCCTTGGATGCTTGATGAACGAGAGAGTTTGGTTATTGAGTTGTGGAATAGAAACTGCGCAAGCCAAAGTTAGTGTTTGAGCGAAGTTTGCATTCAACGTTTTTTTAATTAGTAGCATGATAGACTGAATTCCAATGATGTTAATTATGCCACTGCAAACCAATCAGCTACCTACCCTTAAGTTGACAATTGACACAATTAAACAACTGTAATTGCAAAATGCAATTGGAAATAGTGGAAAGGGAATGCCAACTCAGGTTCTCGAGGTTAGTGTATTACAAAAAACACTCAAAGGCAAAGTTTGAATACATTTTAGCCTTTAACAGTGAATTACTCTGATTGAAAAAAGTTAAAATAGATAAACGGATTACTAGATGTCTGTTATGGCTTTTGAGACTATGTTTTTCGAAACTAATTTGATTTTGAAGAGGATAGGAAATGTGACCCGAGTAAGTCTTAATCAAGGAATATCTTATAGATAATATAACGATGAGCAGATCGGGATGTGCGATAGACTTATCTCTACGTGGTGCATACTGAGCAACGTATACTCGTTCGACATAAAAGGCTTACCTACCGGCAGTTGACTTCTGACTTCAAAATATCATGACCCGACTCTATGTCATATTCGACCACTTCCACAGTACTCACCTCGCTTTGCCTGTATGTCATATTCGACCACTTCCACAGTACTCACCTCGCTTTGCCCTTTTTCTCTACCTTTGTGTCTGTCTATCTCTTTTACATCCGTGAAACACTTTCTTTTGTTCCCCGCTCGACATTTTACCACTTTGATGTTCCTCCTCCCCTCTGAGAAGCCCTACGTCAACTAAAGCGATAATACTAACTATCAAAACGCCTGCCATTTGAAATAAATTAATGATGAGCATATCTCGGCACATTGGCTTAAAGCCTGCGTCATTATTAGTCCAGGTGACGGAGAGCTCTCTTGCATTGTCTAGTACTAATTTTTAGGTTTGTGACGTCATAATAGACTGCGGCTTACCATCAAGCGTTGATTACGTCATGACGAGTGAAAGTAGTCCCACAGGCATTAAAGGACATTCATGATTAAACCCAACGTACTGTCGTTATTCAACTTCTACAAATCTTAGCAAACGGAATCTTTCCTGACAAAAACAAAGAATGAAGAAACAGGACTCACCATTTTGGCTAAGTTTAACCACCGGAATGGCCTTGAGCGCTTGCCAATCAGAGAAGTTGTTTACATACATTTTCTATTTTTATGGTCATGGAGTTAAAATATAAGAAGAATCCAAATTGTTTTCACTTCTTGAATCTCGTTGGCTCAACTGGTATTTTCAATTTTAAAATTTCCTGTGATCTGTCTTAGTACCATCGTCTTTATTAGAACAATTTCAGGGGATTCCCAGTACTTCTGCCCTCAGTTTCTTTAGCATAAGGTGAGCATGTGAATATGGGACAGATAAAAATGTCCGAAGGAGAGGAGAAAGAGATAGGAATCAGAAAAAGAGACAAAAATTGATAAGACAGTCAATAACTTTTGCGCTCCTCAATCGGCAATGAACAGCAGAAACGATTTAAAAAAAAGGCCCATTATAACACTATGTGCATATCTTTACTTGCATCCACTATACAATTTTATTAGTTTGATTCAAATTTCATAATTCTACGCAACTTAGATGATGGTTTTAAACTACTGAGATTTCGAAGATTTCATCGAATTGAGTTTAAACTACTTGTGGTAATGCTATTTCACTCCACAGAAATGGAATGTTCTCAGTCATATGACGAAATGTATAGAAAGTTTTACAGCTTTAACCTTCATTCCTCTCATTAACATATCTATTCCTGTTTGGAGCGTTTTGGGAATTATAAGAAAATATTCGCAAGGTTTCAAAGACCAAATTCACTTGGCATCAGATTGTACAATTTGCTACCGGGAAGATATTAAAATAGCCACGTTTTTTGCGTTAGTTGGAACCCAGACACCATTTCTCAATGTGATGTTATCACCTGATTGCATACTTAGAGCCCTAATACCGCGTTACCTTTAAACGCAAGAACGCAGTGAGTGAATTATCAATCATTGCAATGCTCAATACAGCCAACAAATAATTATTTACTCTTTAGGATGCTTAAGCTAATGGGCTATTAATGGGTTTTCCTCTTTGAATAAATGACAAAAACGCTGCTTTTTACCTCTGCCATTCCTGCCAGCATGTTTCCTGAATAATTGATTAATTTGTGACAGTTGACAAATGCTCTCCCTGGAAAAAAAACCAGGGACACTAAATAGGTTTATGCCCTAGCGATGATTAAGTGTTGAAGAATTTCTCGGGAAAAAAAGCGATTCAGTTATCCGTCGTTAGTTATTTCAATTTCTCGTTTGAAGGATTTACCAAAAGCTAATTTTCCCTTAATTTTTCATTATTCCTCAAAAATGAGCAGGTTTGCTTATAAAATCAATATTCTATCTGAAGTGCAGGCTACCTTAAGCATTTAGTTGTGGAACAAAATATGGGGAAAGTTCCATGAACTGTATTGTCAAAGTTATTTATTTCAAATGGCAGGCGTTTTGATACTTATCATT
>UZAE01000874.1:0-17320 GCA_900617975.1 Rodentolepis nana | reverse complement strand
ATAATGTCTTGTACAACGGGGTGTGCGATAGACTTACCTTCACGTGGTGCACTGTGGGCAACGTATACTCATACGGCAAAAAAGTCTATAAATCGGCAGTTGACTTCGGACTTCAAACTACCATGACCCCATTGAATTTCATATTCAAATAATTCCTCAGTATTCATCTCATCTTTTTTCTACCTTTCTGTCCGTCTGTCTCTTTTACGTCTGTGAATCATTATTCTGTCCCCCTCTCGACTTTTTACCAGTTGGATGTTCCTCCTCCTCCCCTCTGTGAAGCCCGAAGTCAACTAAAGGGCTAATGATACCTATCATAATGCCTGCCATTTGAAATAAATAAATAAATAAATGTCTTGTACAACTAATTAACCAATATTCCAAAACAAGGAAGAGGTTTAATGCAATATGCTGAGTCATATTAGTTGGGCACATAAATAAGGAGGACAATTCAAAATGTTCATAATGCAAGTGAAGCACCATCCTCTACGTCCTAACTTAAATGAATAACTCCACCCGTTATCTCCCAAGTAAAGCTCCTATTTGTTGCAAGATTTATTCGTTATTATGTCTTATGACCTCCTAAAAAGTGAACAACACAAATACGCCCACAGCGTGTGAGACCCAAGATCAATGTCAAGTTATTTACTGAATGCGTCTACTTACCCTGAGTTGATCATGAACTACCTCAAGGCCATTAGTCTCAATTTCAGAGACATCACTATGAAGAGAAGCCCTAGAACCAGAAAGCTGTTTTTGTCTGGGAGAATGCATCCTAGCAGCAATATCCACTACTCTTTCTTCAGCATTGCCCAATTCACGTTGAAGGCTGTCGAGACGCGTGAGAATGACGTCAACTTCAGCCAGTCGTCGAGCAGTTGCTTTACCCGCAGTGGAAAGTTCATTAGCTGCAGCTAGCAGCGCGGAACATCCGGAGTTTTCACTGGGAGGTTTGCCAGAACCCGAAGTCGCCCGTTCTAAATGTTCTTTGATTTGATTGACAGATCTTGACCACTCCTGAAATGGTCAAATGTCATTTTATCCACAATTAATAAAAGTTTTTTAAAGAGCTGACAAGACTCCTTTCTCATTTGTCCATGCCTATAGATAGTACTGGAGCACATTACCTAGTTTCAAGGAATACTTCAACTGGTAAATAGTTTCATTCCAAAAACTACCATATTGGTATGCTAAAGTCCATTTCGTATTAGTTCGTTATTTGTAGTCTTTCAATGGTAGGCTCTTATGAATGTTGCTGAATGCAAATTATATGAAGTTTTAATAACTGTACCATGACTTACAGCTTTTTAATGAGAATAGGCATGTTAAGAAATAATTTAAAATGTACTCGTAGGTGGAAATGTATTTGTAAATATACCACAGAAAGTAAAACCGAGTGGCCACGTAGAGATACAATAATGAACTATTGGCTTTAGGAGCATGTCACACATTGAAAATCCACAAATGCAGAATAGTAATTCATAAAGCTATCAAAACATACCTTATGTTTTCTGAGTACGACTTCCAACTCTGGTATCTGGTTAGGTATGACCAGATCATTTCGTTTTCTCAGATCCTCAGCCAACGCATTGAGCACTGTTTCAAATCGTTTGAGGTCTGTTGAAGATGAACTTGTTTCGCTCGATTCTGCTGCAACTCCATTGTTTTCCTGAAGTTGTTGAAAGCATCGATTGCTCTCCCGTTGGAATATTTCAACTTCATCCACAGGTTTATTTGCCAAACGCATTCCAACCATGTGACGCTGGGTGTCTTCGTGTAGTTGCTGAATGAAGGAAAAGGGTTTATAACTATAATGACAAAATTATATAATTTAGAAAATAGTGGTGACCCACTGATTTGTCACTCCTGGATTCGAGATAATGAAATTTAATAATATATAAGCTCCGTCTCTGATGTAATTGATATGACTTTTATAGGTATAGCGTACCACTCGAATTAACTTCAAGTTAGCCTAATTTCCAGATAGTGTTTCAAGACCTATCTAAAAGGAATTTAAATATCAGCCGTCAATGGACGTAAATAGTTGTATCACTTTTGGTTTCAGTCCATCGTTTATTTAAGCGAAAGCAGTAGATGAACGTCTATACTATATGTGATAAGGACTACCCCCTGTTTTGGGTGTGGAGGGTGGCGTCGGGATGTTGTTAGCGATACCTTCATTCAGATAACTATTACTGCCTGTCTGCAAATACAAACGACACTCAATCGTCGTGCATATTACAACATGCCATTCCAATTTCAACATTTATCTTAGCCTCCATTACATATTTTTATTCATGCTTCACATGATTGTATTTTAAAAATACCTCGCAAATATTTTCTCCACTTCCCATTTCAATTTCGAGATCAACAATTCCAGACGATTTTTTCAACTTTGAAACAACGGATACAGCTGAATTCTATTACTAGTTCATTACTCAATCAACTTGACGCAAATAAGTTTCTTCATATATATATCATTCATTCTAATCGAACTGTCCTTTTAGTGACCTAAGGCTGATGGTATCACTAGACTCCGAATGACGATCTAAAGCAGTAACGCCACATCTAGATTACAAACATCCAAAATATAATTGGTTACTGAATGACTTCTCGAATGACACAGAACTAGTTGCTGAACAGATCACCAAATTCCAGATCTCTCCACTCCTTCACGCAGTTACTGGCCCATTACATAACCATACCAGCCCTCCATAATATCCCTAATATGTTCAGCAATATTTGATTAATTCCAATTATTTAGTCCTTTATTAGTTTTCGCTATAGTATCACTAACTAATAGATATAATAAGACTTCTGCTAATCCAAGCAATCACAAAACTTAGTTCTCCAAGAGACAAAAGAAAACTAAAACAGATAATAGCAATGTAATGGTATCGACAAATATTTTTGAAGCATTTTTTCTATGAGTTTCGCAAATATATAATTCCCGTTTAACAGATGGACCGTTTAAAATTA
This sequence comes from Rodentolepis nana, assembly GCA_900617975.1. Taxonomy (NCBI): domain Eukaryota; kingdom Metazoa; phylum Platyhelminthes; class Cestoda; order Cyclophyllidea; family Hymenolepididae; genus Rodentolepis; species Rodentolepis nana. Next base: position 14,341 of record UZAE01000874.1, on the reverse strand, counting down.
TTCGCAATTTTACACATCTTTGATCGTATAAACGCCTATGATTAACAACATAGTAAATGCATAATATATATGAAACACATTTTAATTTATAAGTGTTCGTAGTACTCAAGTTATCATTTAATAACTGCGTTGTAAGAGTGCCTTGCCAATAAACACGATCCACAATGTATCATACCTGCATAAGCTGTTGCCTTTCAGCATTTGAAAGACTAGAAAGAGATGTAGGTAGAGATTGCATTGTAGCTCTCAGCAGTCGACCATGAAGTGACAGCTCAGCGTCAGCCCATGCCACTTGGAGATCTTGGAAATGCGTAACAATATCCTGAGCTAATGTTTTGGCCTCTTGACAAGGATAGGCTGGCAAGAAACAGACGGATGGGGCTTCCATTTCTTCACCATTTAATCGTCTCAGCTGTAAAGTTGGACCGTAGCATAAGAAAGACCAATTATACTTGCAAAATCCCAAAAATCAGAAGCCTACCTTGAGTCTAAATGGATTCAGGGCTGTTGATATAGTCATTCTTTCAGATTTTTCGAAATTCGCTGAAGGCCATGGTACAACATCAACATTACTCTCCTCTGGAGCCAATTCCATGTAATGTGGTTCGCTGTTCGGAGTGAAGAAGCAGATAGAAGTCACAAGTTCATTGGGATTATTTGGAGGAACCAGATCAACGATTTCATCACCCATTCCAATCAGCTTATCTACTATGAAACTTTGTGTACGAATGGCTTCGCCCATATCCTAAGAAACACATTTGAAAGTTTATGGAAGTCGGGATGGACTTTGGTTAAAATTAGATTCAGAATACTTACCACAATTATTTGCATGAGTTCCTTTGCAGTATCTACGGAGATTTTCTCGGACTTCGACGCTTGATTGACTTCACAAATTTTTTTCTTCTTGGCTGTTATGAAAGATTCTACTTCTTTTGCCTCAGCGAAGAATTGTTGGTAACGGACGGTACGATTCAATCGGGTTTCAAGACAATGTGTGAGTTGGAGAAGCCACGCCCAGTGACTGTCCAGGGAAGTTAGATAGGTCTATAACGAAATGACAGATTCTTAGGATTCATTACCATGAAATGAATCATCCAATCAACTCTTTGAGAAGTACTTTCACCAACATAGGAAGAGATATTAGAACTACGTTCCATTTCCATAAATCGGAAAGACCAAGAAACTTATTCATTTTGATAAGTGTTGACAATTCTTGACCTAGTTAGAAGGAAGGTTTCATATAAGTAGTTTTATTGAAAACTCGCTTTCCAAGGACCCATTGCTGAACTAAAGTAAGTGGCAAAGAAAGTCGTCCACTTCGATTTATGTGCACTAATTTTCTGACCACGGAATTCACAAACATGAGTGTTAAAACTAATATCAGAACACCCATTCCCCCACTTTCAAAAGATTGGGAAAATATGAATTCAACCCTTCCTCGGTTAAATTATATTTAGAATTTCGAAAAAATGAGTTAGAAAGAATAGAAGGGACGAAAATGTAATAATAAACCACCATGGACAATATGGCATCCATATTTCAAGAAACCATTCTTATTGAATTGAATTTGGTATTATAGAAAATTATGAAAGGTTGCCCAAGTACAATTCATTTGTATATGGAATAATAGATGTCTTCCCAGGAAAAGCAAAACGATGTTATTTAACATCAAATCAAAGTGAAAAACCAAAATGACATCTTGAGGTAGCTTTTAACATTGTTTAGTCATTGAGAAAGTCCTCAACTTCTCTTATGTTCCTCTTTATAATTTAACCCCCATCAGATTATTGTGAAATTAAGATCAACGTATAGGTGTTAACATTTCGAATAAAGTCGATAACATTGGTGTAGGTAAGAAATCCCAATTAACTCATAAGACTTAACAAAGTATTACGACTCATTCGCGGAAAGACAGTCCTTTTGAGTAAAATCAAGGTTGATGAGTTCAAGATAGGACCTGATAATAAGTGGTAATTTCTTTACCTCCGAAACATCAATCGTTAATCATTAAAACCTCGCTGACTGTCTTATATCCTTGAGTCACTAGAACTATGGCGATCGTTGGGTATGGCAATAGTAGGTGATACAAGGCTCCTATCCTTAGTTTAATTCCCATTTAACAATATTAGTATGTATCAAAAATTTCTAAGCAAATCATGAAAGCATCCACATCGACATAAACCAACCTGAATAAGATCAAAACACGGATGTCCTTCAAGATGTAAAGAAGATCCTAGTGTACTGATTTCGTTGAACTTCTGTTCCTGAGATTGAATTTCTCTGAGTAGACCCTGAAAAGTATAGGAAGCAAGGTATTAGGTAGCTCGTTTCATTGAAAGTTATTGAAATAATAAACTGAGAACAACGAGTAATGACATTCAATTTTAATAACATTGAAAACGATCAAATTTCCGTTTGGCCAATACCGACTTATTGTAAAAAGTGGGGTTAAAATATTAACAATAAACAACACGTTGAGCCGGAACAAAAACACTCACTTGAACGAGATTGAGATTGGACTAGAAGGAGAATTTAGTTAGAAGAAAATGTGATTCAAAATGACAAAAATGATAAAAGGTTGCATTTTCAATCTTGTCCAGATGCTTTATTGAAGTATTTCGGTGATTTTAAGGAACTAACGAAAAGGTGTTTCTAGTCGAAGCGTAGTAATACTCAACCCCTCCCCCTCTCCCCCCATGCCGTAGGAATTCAGACTCCATCATCAGATTAATCAGGAAAACTCCAATTCAACCATGAATAATTACGTTTAAATTACTGTGGGGCTCAATTTACTAGTCAAACATTAAAATTCTTTAAATACATGCATCAATTAAATGAAAATCGAACTTTAGTGAATATTTAATTTAAAAATTTGCACTATCTACTGCAGCAGACTGAAACTTTTGATTGCATTGGGATAAATAGAGAAAGGAGAAGATTATTACCCGGAAGAACTCATAAATTTCCGATGACTGAAGAGCTTGGGGTGAGGACCAAATTCGAGTAACTTCAATGGTCTCTTTTTCACGAAGCCACTGCAGCGCATTGCTGGCATGCTCGACAAAGACACTGAGTGATCGACCGAAGCCGAGACGTCGTGAAGACAGTTTCTAAAGGCAAAAATAAATTCCTGATTAACTATAATACATAATACAACAAATTAGCAGAAAGGAGGCAAAGGCAACACTCACCAATAAATCGGCATACTGACTTTCTACTTGATCCAAAAGAATAACGAAGAACTTGGCTTCATCTTCAGTGACTTGAGATCTCAAGAGGTGACACTGTTTCACTTCTAACTGGAAGGCCTCAATCTCTTTGTAGATTAGCTCGAAACGATTTGTGGCATCAGCAATAGCTAGAAATGAGTAGAATAGTAGTTTATATTTTTTGAAGATTTATCGAGCTTAAAATTATTATTAAGGGATGAGTAACGAAAAGAATAGAATTTCCGTGATTTGGCAGTACTTCTAAATCGAAATAACTCTAAGTCCGAAATCATTCTTTCGATATTACGAATTAAGGCAAAAAAGTCTATTAACTGGAAGTTGTCTTCTGATTTTAAACTACCATCACCCCACTATGTTATATTCGACCCCTAAACACAGTACTCATCTTACCTTTTCTCTGTCTTTTTGTCTGTCTTTGTTACATCTGTGAATCATTATTCTGTCCCCTCCCCCTTCTCGACTTTTTGTCACTTTGGTGTTCCCCCTCCTCGCTGTGAAGCCCGAAGTCAGCTAAATGGCTAATGATAACTATCAAAACGCCTGCCATTTGAAATAAATAAATAAATAAATATTACGAATTAAACTTGATCATTGCAAAACAAACCAAAAGAAATTTCTAAGTTAAGGATTTATTCAGTGGTTTATATAACATCGTATTAATCGAATAAAGAATGCGGTAAAATGTATTCCTTGAAGAAAGATGCTACTAAAAAATTGGAAGTAGGTTAATCTAACAACCTCTTCGGCCATTTAGAAAATGCGCCAATACGCAGACCAAAGTGGTAGAACGATGGCCAACAATTAGAATATGCAACATACTCTACCATGACCTCATTTTGGTAAGACAATTGCTTTCTTTTAATGTTACTCTTGTAACATATTATGCACTTTATTTCTATATTGCCTTTAGAAAACATTTATCTCACTAATTTCAGCTTGTAAGCTTCAAATACAATTTTTTCCCAATGGGCAACGTGTGATAAAATCGCGAAAGCTTGAACACTCCTCTAAAAATATGCGATATGGCACTGATACGGCACTTGTATAACTTTAAATGGTCATTTAAATTTCGATTCAAAAACGGTATTTTTGCAATTTCAAAAGCCGTTGAGAAAAATTTTTTTGCAATTACGAAGAAAATTTTTGTGCTGACACCTCGAGATGACGAAAAGTATGATTGACGAAAAAATACAATTTGGATTGGAAAAATAAAAAATCAGTTTAATTTTGGTCAGAATAAGTGAAGATAAATATCCTTTTTATAAGAATACTCTTAGTGAGACTTAAGTGAATTGACTAATGATAAATATAATACAATTTATTGAATATAATAACAATAAATAATGGAATTCGTGTAATTATATGTTGTTGCACCTCAATCACATGCAAGCTTTCATTAAAATTTATTGACTAAGAACAAAAGTTTTGAAGGAATGAGCCACGATGGAAGGTAAATATAGCCGTATTTATTCAAAATGAAATTTGATATCAGATAGATGATGTCTTTTTATTTTCAATGGAATTTGCGAGAAAATGTTAGAAAGAGATTTGCACCGTTAAGATAAGTTAATTAAACGGCATGTTAGATCAATTATCTCTCTTTTGTCTGGGAAATGGAATGAACTTAAAAAAATATGTGGCTCGTGACCAATATTTCAAATCATTTAAGTGAATCTGCATAACATAAAAGATTTATTTATATCAAATGGCAGGCTTTACGATAGTTATCGTTAACCCTTTAGTTGACTTCGGACTTCACAGAGGGGAGGAGGAACATTAAAGTCACGGAAAGTAGAGAGGGGAAAAGAGAGTGACTCATAGGTGTAAAAGAGACAGACAGACAGACACAAGGGTAGAGAAAAATGTAAGGTGAGGATTGTGGGAGTTGAAAATCGACTCCCGGTTTAAAGACTTTTTTGTCGTAAGAGTATACGTTGCCCAGAGTGTACCATGTGGAACAAAATACAAGATCAAGTTCATAAAAAATAGCATAAGTGAACCATCATGTCTCTATAATAGACTTTTTCACAAATACCAGTCGTGTAACTCGAAAAAGGTACCTTGATAGATGTAAATGAAAAGAGAATTATTTTTGAAATAGATTTACACCTAAATATTATATTTCATCAAGTTTAATGAAGATTCATTCAAGATTGTCATTACTATGGTTTAGTACTAATCATCTGATTATCGATATTTTACATTTAATCCTACTACATAAAAGTATAATTTACATAAGGGCGATTTTACAAAAAAGTGTTTTGCTAATCAAAATATGTGCTTTACATTCATTATCTATCTGGATGCATCGATCACAAATTGAGCGAAATTGTGAAATGAGCTCATTTTTAACCGTATAACGATGGTAACGGGAATAAAACATAACATAAGATATTTGAAAATCCCACGTAAACTTGAACCAATGGTTACATTGAATTATTTTTAATCTTTGTTTTTGATTGAACAAATGTCACCTCAAAATAATCTTCAAACCTCTGTTCTTGTTTACTAAGTTTAAATTAAATTCTATTCCAAGAAGAATATTTGTATTGCCACGTACTGATCATGAAAGCATTTTTTCCATTTATTAGACTGGAGGCTTACACTTTCTATTTTCTCCAAAGGGTGCTTTTTCAACCGTATTTTTCTTTTCTTGAATCCAATCAAAAGCAGCCTGCAACGCTTCAGTATTTTTGTTTCTTTCCACCAACCACTTTAAGCTGTAGCTACTGCGACCGTTAGGCATTTCCATCATGCTCTCCCCATTGGTTCGCGAGGGTTGAATTCTATCAGCTGATTGGGTCATTGAAGTGGCCTTGAGGAAATTTCTCCATTGACGCTGTAACCCGAAAAGACGTTGGTGCAATGTGCATACTCTGAAAGTGAAAATTTTAGGTATGATGAGTTTATAAATAGCGAAAAAATTAAATATAATAAATGTCTTTAAAATAATTTACTTTATTAATAGAGAATAAGATTGACCAATAACAATCCAGCTTTTTGAGAAAATCATAGCCTTAAGGGGTTTGAGCAATTATAAGACAACTGGTTCTTCTTTTACTTTTGTTTTTAATCCAGATACATAAAATACCTAAAGTTAAGTAATTTAAGCTAATTTATTATAAGGCTCTTAGTTCTTAGATAGTATTTATTCTATAAACCAGATACCAGTTCAAATTTGCAGTGGAATACGATGATTATTGTTCAGTAAACGCCTGGAAACATTTCTTAATTTATTATTTCAGAATTTCCTTTCAAACACTGAAAGCTTTTTAACAGAACTGATGTAGTTGACCCAATACAATTGCATTTAAAATTTTGAATTTTCATCAAGATAACAGAAATCACTGTAAATGCATGTGAAAATTTTTAACAAAATCTTTTCCAGTAACGGTTTCAAGCATTTATTGGTGTTGGAAAAATTAGCCAATCCCATTGGTTTAATTGGTTTGAAACAGCAACATAATAAGATAAATAAAAATTTTAAAAGCATTTGTAATTATAAGACCTTCAGGTGATTAGGTGTTCCAGAACGTCCCGATTAATTTGACCAACAGAAATTATGAAAACCAGATACTTGTCCGTTCATTATCAACGAGGAAGAACCTTCATGGCAAAATTCAAGGTCACATATTCGATGATGGAGCATTGAATGCTTATGAACGACATGACAACATCTATATTTTAATCATAATTTTAATACTTATTATCAATTATTAAAATAAATTATTGATTATATGGAGCAAGGTGCAAGCAGCGTCAATTTAAAGCTTTAATATTGTCAAACAAATGAAAGCTAGCAACGTAACAGATAAATTTAATTTCCTCTAAGCTTTCTTTAACTTCGGGTACCATTTGAAGACAAAATAATTGAAGTTGCAATATTAAATAACGTTATTGAGCATTTGTGTTGATAGTTTAGTCAGTAGGGATTTAACAGGTTTCGAGTACAACTTACTTCCTGTAAACCTGCTCTGTTCTGAAATATCGACCATTGCGGAGAGTTTGAACCTGATCAAAAAGATTATTTACACCGGTCTCAACTAATTTCATTTGTTCCATCCAACGTTTCACTTCACTGTCCATTTCAACTGCTTGCAACGATGCAAATTCGGATCCCATCTAAAGGTACAAATTTATCAAATTTAAAAAAAACACCATTTTATTATTGACAGTTTCCAAATTCGAAATAAAAATGACAATCGATTTTCCCTTAAGAAAGATGTGCCTGAAAGAGATTAGTTTTATCAAAAGCTTGTCATTTATTAAAGAAGACGCATTTATCGAGCGACATCATTCGATTAACAGGAACAAATTTTGAAAAACCCGTAATTCCTTTAATTGAGAATATTCGATGAATTATGCTTCCACTTGTACGCGTTTGCAAAGCCAAAGACTTCGGGTTTAATGTCCATTGATACACGCCCAGTGATCGAAAATGCAAACTTTGACTAGCAAAAGGGTGGGTGGAAGCAGAATTCGAGTTTTCCAAGGGAGAAACTACATGGTGCCATCCAATTGCACAAAATGAGCGATGGGAACACGATCCAGCATAAGCACGAGAACCATTTACTTCCTATTCACCAAAATTGCAGATGGCATTTTTTCCGCGGTTTTTGAAATAGATGACTTTCCGATGGTTTTGTAATCAAAATATTTAATTGCATGATTCATTCGCCTTCGTTAAAAAATGTACTGTGTTGAGGGGGGGGGGGAACTTAATTATTCCTAGTTCCCGAAGAAATTTACATACAGTGGCATTTTCTTGGTTGAAAATTGAAGTGTTTAATTTGCATTGTTAATGCGGATTGGAAATGCCACAAACAAGCCATATATTTCATAAGACGAAGTTCAAAAGTTTCAAAATAATATTTTAGGACTCATATATAATTAAAAAATCGTCAATCTCATCAAAACGTCAAATTGGAAGACTAGACAGACTTAATACTAAAAAATTAATGTAAAGGTGGTTAAAAGCTTGTCTTTATTTATATAAAGAGAAGATGCCGACGCTATTTGAAAGACCATTGAAAAATTTAGCATATCTGGATTTTAATTTTGTTTACGTTTAGGTATCTAATATAACATAACTTAGTAAACGTGGTAAGTAAAGTAGTTACAATTGTCAATACAACAAAATTTTACCACTGAGGACGCTAATAGAAGGCACCATATCAAGAGATCATAATCCAAGTCGAATAAAACAGACGAAGGTTAGGTTCTGTATTGGCTCTTCTATAGTCCCTGATATGCAAAAAACGACAATTCATTTGAAAAAGCATCTAACTATCTTCTCCTGCCTAATAGGACAGAAAGAATTATGGAAACGACATGACCAACAAACAAGTCCAATATAGTAGGAAACAATTCGGAAAGTCTTTTGACAGAGGGCTAAAACCCAGTAATCAAAATTCGAAACGCAAAGCCATCTTTTAGTGTGACATACAACTACTCTTAAAAAGATCCGATTGGTAAATTCGAAAAGTAAGTGAAATTGAACTCCTTTATGGCATCAAATATATTCAGCGCTCTATCCTACCATCTTTACGCATTGACATAATGGCTGTGTGGATTTTGACAAATTCCCAAGCCTAAGCATTCAGAAGTTGTTCAAAACTTTGGCTATTGCATTCCTAGCGCGTATATTTACAGCACAAAGACAAGCAATTGATATTTTGAGCGAGAAAAATAGTGCCTGATTTAGTCAAACTTTGCCCGATAGACTTGGAAAAGTTGATTAGTTGAAAAAAACAGCTTCACAGATGCAGATCAGTTTATCTACCACAAAACAGAGCAGTAGACCCGAGAAGTCTGTGCCAATCAGTACCTCTTTTTAAGGAGAAGTAGCGAATTCCGAATTCAGATTTTCATAAAAATATGACTGATATAAACCACGCAAAAGATGATGAAATTAAAAAAAATTCATAGAACTCATCATTAAGAAGGAAATCGGGCTTTAAGGCTATGTTTATAAGCAATATTTGAAATTATCTGAGTGAAAATTTAACAACTGCATAATAATGTCCTTAAAGAAACACTGGTTTAATCAATATCGTGTAAGCCTTTGAACTAGGTTTTTATCAAGAAATTACAATAACATGAATTCAGGATTGCGAAGATGACATTACCAGCTTCAGTGGAGTGAGAATTGAAAGCATAATCATTGAACTCTCAACCAATCTCTTAAAGTTAAGTAAAAAAATGTTGTAAATCGATTGATCGTCACATTGAGAAATTTTATCAATGACATAAAGGGGGTTACTTAGAAAAGCAAGCATATTGTAATTAAAACATGATCTATGAAGATTACCGAAGGAGTGTTGAACTATCATTGATGCAAACAAATAACGAGATATCTCACAAAGGTAAAAGATTTTGAGGTTTTCGCACATAGGTTTAAAGGGAAAATTTGATGGAATATTAGTACTAGAATAATATTTTGCTTGAAAAGTCACTAAGATCACGTCTACGTATCATATACCTGAGTCACTTTACAACACGAGCAGAGAGAATAGGAGAATATTCAATTAAAGTAAAGGTCAAATAGAGGAGCGAGATTTAACACCTTAATAATTGCAGGGTTTAAATCCTGAAAATAATAATGGCGAAGCACAATAAGAGATGTTGGAGACGGTTAATAGACGAATCTAACCACCGCCTACGCCAAGAAACGTTATGAATGGCATTTGAAAGCCCTAAAATAGCGTAGATGATGACATTGGTTACCAGTAAAGTTAGACTGTAAGTTTCTGCAAATAAAATTTGATCTATTTCAGAGACTGCTCTGAATGGCTAATTACCACATTTTATAAAGGATTACTCAGCTACTCAGAAACACCCGAGAAATCAAAGCCAGAGAATAATAGATTTCTCAACACACCTGCACACCATAAAATGCTAAATTTTTGTGATTCAGATAGCACATTTCTTCCCATGTGCAACACATCCCGTTCGAAACAAAATAAACACTTCCGACTGCACTAATTTATGCATGAAATAAATCATAAAGCAGACTTCAGATAAACAAAGAAATTCAGAACTTATTCAGTTGCAAGATTTTACGTGAAATTTCCAAGAAGGCAAAAAATGGAAGAATTTTAAACTAATTTTAATAGTATATCAATGTGAGTATTACCTCGTTCATGCGTTTCTCAAGTGCAGCTTCCTGAGTTTGCAGCAAAAGGCATTCGCGTTCGATTTTTTCGCCAGCCAACTGAAGGCGTTCAAGACGGGATAATTCGGCTGCAACGGCCATCTCGCGCTTTTGCAGAGCCAGTTCATATTCCTTCCACAGTCGGAAGATGTGCTCAATGTTCATAAATGGATCGATTGCCAAGAGATTGGCGTCTGCTGCACTCTGGGGGGAAAAAGTCATTTTATTTAAAATAACTTGTGAATTATGGTCAAGAAATAAGAGACAATGACTGCCAAGGTGTTACCTTTTTCTATGACCAGATATAATTCCACGACAATCAAAAGCCCGAACAACCGATTTCCAAATGAATATCTCAGTTGACTCCTTTTTAAAGCATTGAAGTGAAAACATAAGCTAACTAACGCCATAATGAATGAGAGATAGAAAATACTTCCCATTATCCCTCTGGTAATAAGACTTAGGAAAATGAAAATCGATAACCGGAAATGAGGAATATGATCATCAGGTTCTGTCTTTTTAATTAAACAAGTCAATGTGGAATCTGTCTGGGTACGCGCAAATCAGGATACGGAAATATATTTTCATGCCGTTTGCCGATTATAGTCAATATCTTGATCACCATACGGCCCTGTTATGCTCTTGGCATAAAAACGAAATATTGATACAGATCTTATAATTCCCTACGAGTCAGAGCCTTAAATCGCAGACATTCGCTAGCTTGAAAAATTGCACTTGTAATGGTTTTGTAAAATACACTGAAATTTGGAGAGAAATGAATGGTTCCTACCTACATTTTTTTTCAAGAGAACAGAATATCCTTCTCGGGTCAGTGCGTTTGACGCATTTTTGATATAAACAATTTTTCGAACCACGAGACAGAATCTATAGTACTCTTTCGACTCCCGCCATAACACATTAATTATGATTAAAAAAACGCATGGAAAGGGGGCAATTATAAGCCTACCAAACATTATTTATTTGCCTCTTCACAAAAGCGGTAATTAAGAGCGAGCGAAGCGACTATTAGTCACAGACATGCTTTTACAAGGTCATTAGTCATATTATCAGCCAATCGAATTTGGACTTTAGCCCAGTTTATTTTCGCTTATGGGAGCTGAATGCCAAGCTCTAACAGCCGCTATTCATTCGCGTAACTTTAAACAACAAATTCCTCTCCGGTCATACAGATGTTATTTAGGAAAAGCTTGATTATACCTTGTTTTTAGTTACATACTGTTTGGCGTAGCGAACACAAATTGTATGTGCTAGAAAGTTCTGAGTAGCAAATTGGAAACTGACAGGGATTCTTTAAAAGCTATAGAAGTAAAATGTTATATTCTCGGCAAAATATGCACAAAGGCCATTTAATATGCGTGTAAGAATACTAAACAAATTTTATGAAAAAGAGTGGAAATTTTCGAGAAATCCAGTCCCTAGCTACGAGTAATAACGATTTGAGCTAATTTCATTAAAATATTGTTTACATTTCTATCATTTTAACAATGATTCTATTTGTTACTTGAAGATTAAACAATACCAAGGACAATTTAAAAATTTTAACTTTAAAACAAATAATAATTTGTTGAGGTTGAATCGAATAAAAAACAGTGAACCACTTAAGGTAAATAGTTAATTTGAATTCGTAAATACCCAGAATGAGGGATGGGTAAAAGGTTGAAGAAAATTTCTTTATAATTTAAAGAGGGAGTCGTTTCAAATTGAAAAATCAGAGTACAATTCGTATTTAAGGAATAAAATTAGGTTCTCTGAAAAGAAATTCACATGGTGGATGGGAAAAAACCTTTCTTGGCAAACCAAATTAATAGGGAAGCGTGGTTCTCAAGGTCACAATCTATGTATATATCATATTAGAAGTTTCTAGATTGCTTTTTGCAGAAATAAAATGGTATTTTAGTTGATTAAGCCAATGAGGATTTATAAAATTCGTACCTGAAGATCTGCGTAGAGTCTAACCAACTGTTGTTTCTGTCTTTCCCTAAGAGGTAATTCTTCTCTCCGATGGCGTTTTAAATCCGCTACAATCTGCTGTTGCATGGACTCCAGATCTGCTGGAAAGTGTCTCACTGCCATATGATCACAGGTTGCTCGAAGCCATTGAATCAGCTCTGCGGCTAGTTGCCGATATTCCGTCCACAAAGCCCTCAATTCCGCGGAGACGTCTGAGGCTGATGTCAGTTGAGACCCTAGAGGAGGAGGTGAAAGTGAGACCTCTACGTCGACTGGAAGAGGAGGAATTGGAAGAACTTGACGATAACCAGTAATGAGGTCACGAGGAGAAAGAGCCAAAGTATCGTAGAGGGAGGAGACGTAGATGATTACAGACCGACTGTCAACCGTGCTTTCAGTTCCGATCATATCTGTAAACATTAAACATGGTTTAAATTATGCTTGATATTATAAAGGAAGTGATATAACCCATGCCTATTTAACTCACCGAAATCTCACCAAATTATGTCCCACAAATGAATTCAATCAATGGAAAGCAGGGATGTCTTTTTCATTACCAATCAGAACTATTTTCAAACTCCAGTGACGTGTTATTGAGCGCCAGTGCAACTAAGAAATTTGTAAAGCCAAGCATTAACCCTGTCATTCGGATATAAGTTAAATGTACTTCCTCTATGTAAAAATTCAAACACCGAAAGCAATTTAATTGACTGGCAAGATTCAGTTACATTAATTGGGGATAATAGCACTTGGAAAATGGAACGTCACTCAAGGCAAGAAAGCCCGATTCATTACTAAATGTATTTTAGAGCAGTTTAATGGCGCTTGCAGGTCGCAAACTGAGACGTGTAAAATTTGAAGAATGAGATAGTACCCATTGACATGTATTATAATACAATGGAAGAGGGCATATTTACTCCAGGGAAATCGATATATCAACATTGCGGTTCTGATATTTACCAATCAACAGTAGGCCAGAAAAAGTTATCCCGATTATGTCCTTGTAAGTTGGTTAGTGCATTCCTTCATGCGTGTCAAGTGTGTTAGAACTCCGTTTGGTGCATAACAATAAATCAGCAAAGTAATTTAGACTGGACATTTCATGATATAACAGCAAATTCATATGGCAATAAAGATCATTAGGATTATGTGTGGTTTACAATATTCCATTTCAGGTGTTGCAGACAATAGGCTAATGATCTCAGCAAGACAAATAGGGAGAGGTCAATCATACTCAAGTCACCGTGACTCAAAGGGGTTTATCGTGTTGACAGACACTGAGAATCCAACTACCACAAAAGACATCCTCTCATGATCGTCTACTACAATTTTCACAAAACACAGAAATTGAGAGAACATTAGTACCAAAAATACAATGAAGTAGTTAAATAAATCACAGTCTCTAATGAGCCAAAAAACCAAACTCTCTTATCAGCCAAAGGAGAAAATACTTCTTTAACGTGAGAAGTTACTCCACTACGTGCTAAAAATATAGTAAATATAATCACAGTTATTGATATCTGCAATTTTCCAATACTTTAATATTTTGCGTATATTAACAATAGCTCATGTGTAAATATATCGACGTTTTTATCCATCCACAGCAGGGCTACCGACAATCCTGAATGCTTATCCGTTGATAATTTTTCAAAATTACCCTATTCAGTATATTGTCATACGGCAAAAAGTCTATAACCCGGCAGTTGACTTCTGACTTCAAACTACCATCACCCCACTGTATGCCATATTCCAACACTTTCACAGTACTCACCTTTACTTTTTCTCTACCTTTGTGTCTGTCTATCTCTTTTGCATCTGTAAATCGCTCTTCTGTTCTCCACACCTCGACTTTCTACTACTTTGATGAACCTTCCCTCTGTGAAGCCCGAAGTTAGCTAAATGGCTAATGATAGTTATCAAAACGCCTGCCATTTGAAATAAATAAATAAATATTGTCAAGGGTTTGCTGAATATGCACTCACTCAAA